>JACDJE010000167.1:2267658-2388373 GCA_016647715.1 Pavo muticus | reverse complement strand
AAAAAAAAAAAAAAAAAAAAAAAAAAAAAAAAAAAAAAAAGAAGAAGAAGAAGAAATAAAGAGAAGATGGATTACCTGCATTTTTTCCCTTTGTTTTTCCTAACTTTAGTTTGTATGTTGTACGTTGCTACATTTTCAAGCACATCTTATTTGATAAAGTTTTGTTTCCAAGTGTGTAATAGTAGCAAATAGTAAGGACAGAGAAATCTTGAAGCCTCGTATGCCAGATGACATTTATTTTCCCCTCTGGTGCTTTTAAACATTGAGAAGCAGTAATAGGAGGTGAGTAATGCAGGCAGATTACAGTTAACTTAGTAGCAGGGAGGTACCAAACTGATTCTATAACAGAATAATTAAATTGGAGAAATAAAATATTTTGTCTCTTATAATGGCAGTGTATGTTTGTTAGTTGGATAAATAATGATTAAAAAAATTAGGTAGGTTTAGGAAAAATGTACTTAAACTTTTTTCTTTTCCTGAAGGTGAAGAATGGCCCTACATACAACTGTACAGAATGTAGCTGTGTCTTCAAAAGTTTGGGTAGTTTAAATACACATATCAGCAAGATGCACATGGGTGGTCCACAGAATTCTGCAAGCTCCTCAACAGACGTATCTCATGTTACAGCGGTAAGCTTCACTTGATACATCACAAAAATCCCCTTAAGCATTTAAGTAGGCCTGTGTTTTAACCAGTAATTCTTCATATGGTTACAGTTCTTTTTAGTTTTGACCGCTCTTGTGTCTTCTGCTCTTTTAAAGTTTTGCCATTAAAAAAAAATATATTTACATGAAAATGTGACGATTTTATTCTACATCTAATTGAAGTATAACTCTGGTACTTGCAGGTTGTGTGGGAAGGAGAGGTTTCCTCTTTATGTAACAAAACTAATTGGAAGGTTTTTCTAGAACAATGAAAGCTAGGCTTTCCAAATTATATATAAACGTTAACTGATTTCCAGAAGTTAATTGTTGATACAATTCTAAACCTAGCTTAATTTCTTTCAGAGAAATTGAATGTTTTTCTTTCCTTGCTGGAATACAAAAAAAAAGCTAAAATCCAGAAAATGCTTCTGCTGTGACTTCTACTGTCATTTGACTATTTTTTCTAAGTCAGTCATATACAATACATTGGAGTACTTTTTTTTTGAAGAGAACTTTTACCTTTTGTGCCTTTCTTCCACTCGGTTTCTTATTTCAAACTTCTGTGCTCTGAAGTTCAATTTAAAAAAGCAATAGACTTTAGAGAAGAAGATTATAGTTATAGATAAGTTTCAGCTTTATTGTGCAACTGTGTCTTGTTGATAACAAGATGTTTAGCAGTATTGTTTGGAGAACTGTTTTATTTTTTTTTATTTGCTTTAAATTTCATAACGCCTTTTTCCTGCATGGCAGAAGTTATTTGTCTCTTCAGGTTAATTAAAAATGTCTGTCTTATTTGCTTGCAAGTACATCTCATCTCTGCATCTTTTTGTAGATCTCTATGCTCACAAGTCTAATCTTAAAAGCAGGATGGTTCATAGTACCAAATGTTTCCTTTCCCTGGCCAGCTGTGACTTTCTTGCTTTGTTTAGCTTGATTGATTATTTTGCTTTTGAATTGCATATTGATATTGCAGAAGTGTGTTGCCATTATTTTTGTCTCGTGCATCCATCTTTGCTTGCTTGAAGGCAATGAAAAGGAATACTTCTATACAATAGCATAAGCAAAATAGAAGAAAGAATTCATCTTAAAAAGAGATGCCAGTAAGCTTAACAAGTAGAACAGAATTGACTGATGTATTGCATCTTGCAAGAGTATTACACTCTTTGTATTTAATTTAGTATCTGAAGTTGCGGAGGTTTAATGATGGATATTTTTATTGCTGTGGAAAGATGGTAGCACTAGTGTTCTGAGATAAGAACTGTCTTCCTCGTTCTGGTCGCAACTTGCAGAGCTTCTCTAACAACTAATCTCCACTGTACTTGTCCTGTCCTGAAGTCTGTGGTACGTCTCTGCCATCCCTTCGTATGGATGTGAGGATGAGCAATGATCATCCTTAGTATTATGTGTTCCTGAAGTTGAAAGTCACTTGAATTGCTGTTCTACCAAAGAATTCATATTATTCTCATACTTAGGTACATCTTGTAAAATATACTTACTGTAAGGCTTTTATTGTCTTCTCAGCATCAGTGCTTATAGCTCAGGTGAGACTGATACCAGTTCCTGTAATTTTTGTTTATTTAATGTATATAAACTATGAAGCAACACTGGTGATTCCATGTACGACTGTATTTTTTCCGTAGTCTCTTTTTTTTTCTCCCTAACCCATATTGTGGGGAAAATGAACTGTGGAACTGATACTTCAGCTGTTTTTGTTGGGTTTTTTTTCTGGCGTTAAAAGTCTTAAAATACTTTTTAAATTTATTTGTAGGACTCTGTCACCCAGCCTTTAACAACATCTCCTGCTAATCTTTTGCAACCTGTTGATAATAAGTGGAAGAACGTAAGTATAGAGTTCTTGTTGTATTTCTGTGTCAAGACTAAAAACAGGTGGAATTTTCACAGACTTTTGTAAACTTCTTGGTGAAAAAAGATTTGCACTTGTCCTCTGTGATAGGTTCATCAGCTCATAGATGAAGACAGACTTCCTGATCAATGCAGCTGGGTATTTAGGAATTGAACAGGTCTTATATGGATTGTATTCCCACATTTGTTAGACAGTTTTAAGCTCATAATTCTGATCAAAGCACAGTAGTTCTTCAGAATGGTGGCAAGTGCTGTTGTGTATCCCATTGATAGGTACCAGCTGGGAGCAATGGATCCTACTGCTCCCTCCTCCAAGAACTGCCTGATACTCTTGGCTAGCAAGTGAGAGTGCTGGCTCCAATTTCATTCTTAGCCTTAGGGTCTTCAAGCCTGCATCTTCTCAAGAGTATGCCTTAGTAGCTGCTGGACCACCAAGTGGTTTATATACCATTTTGCAGAATCAGCTTCAACTTACTTGTAGTAGTTCTAGTAAACCAGGGAGGGAAAAGCCTGACTCCTGTTTAGCAGAGAAGAACCTTGAATTCTGTTTCCCCTTGCTAGGGTACCTTCTGTTTTTTAAAAAAGTAATGATAAATTGTAACATTTATGGGAATTTTAAGGAAAAGGAGCATATTACATCACCTAAAACTAATAAACTTCTAAACTAAGATGAATCAACAGCAGTTTTGCTTTGTTTTCAAATATTCCTCCTTTAATGTCCTTTAATGTAAAACCTGTTTTTTTCCATGCTGTCAGATATACAGCTTGCTTGCTTATGCACAATTCCTGTTGATTTGTTGACCTAGGATGTACACTCTGATCTTCCATGGTACTGTATGATGTATCATACATGCTTTTAAAAAAAAATATGTCTTAAGTGCTTTTCTTGTATGTAGCATCTTTTCTTTTACTTTCTAAGTAGAGCTAGTTTTCTTGTTGCACCCTTAATGTGTCTTCTTTTTCTTCTTGTACTGAAGTTCATAAGAAGCAAAAACGTTTTCCACTTTTAAAAGGAACGGTACATCATATTTAATGCTGTGCACCATAAGTGATTAAAACTTTCTGAAAAATTTTAATAGGGTTTACAGGGAGTCACCACTGTTACTGTGTTTCTGGTAGAGTCCCTTGGGATTTAATAATTTTCGCTACGCAAGTTAATATTTTATCAGCGACCTGGAAGAAAATACAAAATCATCATTGATCAGGATGATATGAAAGTTGAGGTAGTTTATAAAGAGGACAAATCAATGATACAGACAGATGTGGATTACTTGGTGAGTTATGGTACAAACAAGCAATTTGTGTTCTGATACAAGAATAAAATCACACACTGTAGAAAAAGAAAGCAGGCCATATTCAAAGGAAATAAAACCCCGTTAAAATAGGGATTGAATAGGTCATAAATAATATGTCAGCTAAAATTGAAGTTTTCCTTGCCTGCAGAGATTGGGAAAAGTCTTTGCTTAAGGCAAAGTGAAAAATTTATCTGCAGTCTCTATTCCATTCTGACAAGTCTTGCTTTTATCATGTCTGTTTGTAGTGTCCACTTCTTGTGAACTGTATTCAAAGATACAAGAGGAATCAGACCAATCAGAATTCCCAAAGTTTTGCACGTTGTGTTTTTTATCAAAAAGATTAAAGGAGCTTTATCTACTTTGCCCTTCAGATTAGATATTTAATAATCACTTAATTTTCTGCTTTGCAGAAAATGGAAAAATCTGTAACCTTTTTATTAAAAGAGGAAGAAAAAGAATGTGAGGACCTAAGCTAGACAAATTAATACTTAATGTATGGAATTGAGTGCGGATGATGTACTGTTGGAGTAACTTCCTGCAGTTTGATAGCAATGGAGAAAGCTGCCGCAGTGAATGATTTGATTATAGAAATTACGGTAGTTTTTCTTAGAGTTCATCTCCTTAGGGAAGTAATTGACTCAGAGCAACGCGCTCTGTCTTAAGCAGCAGGTCAGACAGCACAAGTGTGATCGCAAGGTTTATTATTCTAACGGAAGGAATGTGGAATTACATAGTAATAATATGACACTTCATTCTTTGTACTGTTTGATACTCAGATATTTAAGTATTTGGAGGGGGATCTAGAAAGAGACCACTGAAACTTTTCATAATGAAGAAGCTAAATTAATAGGATTAATAACAAACTTCGTATGAGTGCATATTATTTCTCAAAAAAGATCAGTCATGAGACTGCATATAAAGTTCTGTATAATATGTGAACAAGCTGACTAAAGATATGTACTGCTGTAATTTTTAAGATGATGTCAAGCAGTTCCTTATTTTAACACTTTTCTTCTCTTGTTAGAGCCCTGGAAGATTTTACAGATCTTTTAGTCTCAGCTTCCCACTGTATTAAAGAGCTTCCCTGTTTTGGGGAGAAAAGTGGTTTCTGTAAGGAGGGAGTTGTTACATGCTTTTCTTCAGTGTTGTTTCAGTGAAAATGTCACGTGATGTATTTTGTTTTTGTAAAGTAGATACCGAAATGCTGATTAGACTTCTGCTAAATTGGAATCTGAAAAGACTTCGTCTTTTCATCCCTCTCACTAGTGAGGTGAAAAGGGGAAACTAATGGTAAAAACAATAAAATAGCAAGTGCCGTTCTGTTGTGTGCATGCAAGAGTAATGAGATAAGGGTGCACTTTATATTCTTCTTGTGCAAAAACATTGAAAATGCTTCGTGACATACTCAGGACATAACAGGTATAAAGCTAATTTTTCATCAGTCATCCTCAAATGTGGTGACAGTGTAATTTTAACTGTCCAGTGTAATACATCAATATAAGGAAAATCTCTGGGGAGTTTTCTGACTGAAAGAAATACGATGTGCAGAAAGCCTGAGATTCGTTTCTTGTCAGAAATGATCTGGAAGAATATAGTATTTTATATTTTTTATATATATGTTTGTGCCTGGAAGTGATTATTTTGCAGGTAGGGAAGTGAATGTTAGAAGCAGATATCTGGTGTTTATTATAGAGAAACAGAATTACAGCGTCTGTTGATGCATAAATACATCTTTTTTGCAGTAAAATGATTAAAAGCAGTTGTTTCAATAACACAGTGTACTCTTGCAGTCTATTTCTTATAGGAAAGAGAAATACGTAAATGAGAGGGAACAGAAGGCCTTTATTTGTGATTTTTAAAGGAAATACTGATTTCTTCTGTCTCTCTTTTCTACCTGTTTGTTACTAAGGTGGTTTAAGATAGTGACCTAACCAGGGCTGAATACATTCGATTTCAAGACTAAGTTTTTTTTTATTATTTTGATATGGCACTGTGTGTATATGAAATTTTGAAGTATAAACAACTTAAAGCTAAGTGATTTAGAAGGTTGAAAGCTGAAGGAATACAAGTTTGCGGTTTGGCTGGTCCGAAGTATTTCGGTGTAACAATACTAATGATATCATAGAAAAAAGCTAATAGAAGGTTGCTTGTTGAAAGGACTTGTTTCAGCAGAATGTGAATTACGAAAAGACAACCACGGCAGCATTGTGTGTCTGTTTCATAATTGTATTTCTTGTGACATATACACGTGGAATTCAGTAGTTGATCTCTGGGTTCTGCAAACTGGTTGAAGGTTCAGTTGTTATTACATACATAAATTTCAGCTTCTTCCTTGATTATGCATGTTGATAAGGAGCCCAACAGGTACTGTTCATGTATATTTTCATCTTCCTTTAAAAATGTACTACTGTATGTTTCAGGCCACACATTTCCGGTCTCCGCTTCTTCAGCAGACAGAAAACCAGGTGTCTTCAGCTACTGCTAATCAGGGACAACAGGCTGTAACTGATGTCATCCAGCAGCTCCTTGAGTTATCAGAACCAGGTGCTGTAGAAAATAACCAGCCTCAACAACCTGGTCAACAACTCAACATTGCTGTGGGACTCAACAGAGATATTTTACAGGTAAGAGCTGTGTATGATAACAGCTTTACATTTCAATGGTTTTACTCATCGTTTTTATTGTAGTGAAATTTGGCTTCAGTATTTTCAAGGGTAGCATTCCTTCAGCATTTTTAAATGATTTGTTGGTTAAGAAAGAATTGTAAAGATCTGATGAATAGGAATGGAATCTGCCAAGATATGGCTTTATGTAATATTGCAAAAGGAAGGTTGCAGATATTGATTATGTGACAGAAGAAAGCTGTGCACAGACCCGTACGTGGATGTTGTGGTTCCTTTTTCTGTTGCCTAGAAGCAGCTTGTCACATGTCCATTGGTAATGATTCCTAAAGTTAATACAGGCTATTTGAATCTTTACTTACTGTGCAGATTCCTTCCTAGGTTGTGTTTTGTTTAACCCATCATATGTCCTTGATGCTGGCAGTAGGAAATACTGTGTAGTGGAAGAGCTGTAGGGCAGTAGTTCAACTATGTCTGTGTTTGTTTTGCGGCCTCCATTGCACAAAGATGGAAACAGGGTGGAACAGGCAGAGTGTATTAACCTTTAGCATTGCTGATACCCTGCAAACCTTTAATCTATTTTTATCTAGCCTGTTAAACACCACTTGCGTTTGGTTTTTTTTGGAAGACCTGAATGTTTTGTGTTGCTCTGTTCAGATTCACCATGTTATCTGTACCAAGTCTCTAATGTGTGGAAAATTGTGTGTAGGTGCAACAAATTACCATACAAAATTATAACTGTAATCTTGATAGCTATTTTGAAAAGAAGAGGAAAAAGTAATGTTTGAGGTATGAACATTTTAGTATACTAAACATATTGTACAAAATATAAAGAAAATTATTTGTTCCAAGTGATTAAATATTTGTGCCATCCTGTTGAAATGAGTTCTTGAGGTCTCCGATCCAGGATCTTCTCAGACGCAGTAGCATCCGTGAAGGTGTCCTCTCTCTATTCCTTCTAATGTACATGAAATGGGTGCGTTGCTCTTGCCTCAGTAAGATAGTTATCCATGATTTGTTGACAGAGGCTTTTGAGCTTTTCCAGATCTTTTTTTGATGTATAGCATCATGGAATCACCAAGGTTGATAAAGACTTCTAAGATCATCCAGTCCAACCGTCCATCTGTCACCAATATTTCCCACTAGACCATGTCCCTCAGTACAACATCTAAATGTTTCTTGAACACCTCTAGGGATGGTGACTTCCTAGCTGACTTCCTTTTTCATTGTAGCGGTCCTCCATTTTCATTATACCAATTATGGCTTCTCTAAAAGCTGATGGGCTTCAAATTTGAATGTTAATGGGAAACTATTATCTTACGTAGTGGGTGTAATACTTAGCTATATATTCTTGGCAAATGCTTGACTCCATAGAGACTGCTGGCACGTTTTTGAAGGGTGAGTCCTTTAATTATATTTGCATTGTATCTTCTGAATAGTCATTTGAGAAAAGTTGGTGCAACTGGGGAATGCTTCTTTCCTAGTCTGAAGATTTTATTTTCCCTCATCTAGCAAGCTTTAGAGAACAGTGGATTGTCCTCAATTCCTGTCTCCGCACATTCTACTGACTGCAGCCAAGCGAAGACTCCTGGGACCCAGGATCAGAACACAGATGTCCAGGCTCTCTCAAATCATCAGGCTGACTCTAATAATGCAGAACAAGATAAGGAACAAGAGAGTACAGATAAACTGGATAAAAAAGAGAAAAAGGTTATTAAGAAAAAATCGCCATTTTTACCTGGTAATGTTGCTACTGTTTGCTACTTTTTGTTCAGTAAGGACTGCAGTATTTTTGGGGATGCTGATGACTTCATAAGGGGATTTCTCAAAACATATTGTGGTTCATCTACTTTTATCTAAAATAAGTGTTTATGTAAGTTGTGATTAATGTCGTTAATGAATTTCATTAGTTGGCAGAGTAGCAATAAGTGAATTAAATCTTCCAAAAGTTCTTGGAATGGGACAGAAAATAGAAGAAACAAAACTATAAAATACAAATCTTCCATACCTTTTTCCTCATTGTTCTTTGGGGATAATTGGGATTTCATGGTATCTCCTGGAGCAGAGAGTTGTTGTAAGCTCTCCTTTTTGTCTTTGGAAGAGAGGCCTCACATAGGTAGAAGTGCAGTGCTGCTGCCTCATGCAGATAATTGCCACTGATACAGCCTGTATAAGGAAGAGTAAAGATTGGCATTGTGGATAGTACTTCTGATGAAAACTATGTTTGGGATCATAGTACTCATGATTATGTCATCATAGATACAGGTTAATATCCTGCCTCCACACTTTATTTTTTATGTACAAGTCTGTAGTCTGTATTATCTCACTGTGTGCTTCATTGCAGTTTTAATGTTATGGTTGCTTGGATCTTAAGGTTGCTGGAAGTTCTTTGTTACAAGTATGGCTGTCATACTTCAGTGGCTGGCCTGTTGGAGATGGCTGTGCAATGGCCAATCATTTGGCTGTGTCCCTAGCAACTTCATAAATACACTCATGATGCATTTTTATTTTGCAAGGGATGCAGAAGTTGATCCAAAGTAGAAAAGCGAGCTTGTCCTGCATAACTGCTGGAATCAGCATTAAATTTTCCACCGGCTATAAGAGCTGTTTTATTCAGTGTGTAATGATAACAAATATCTAACTGCAAACAAAAATAATAACTCTATGCTGTACAGTCAGACAAAATTAATTTTTTTTACTTAAAAAAAAAAAGTCATTGTGCCAATGTAGTTCACATGGTATGCCTATAAACTGATTTAAATGAGTGAATATCTCACATATTAAACAGTGTACATGAATTTAAAAGAAAACAAAGACCTGATAGTATTCAGAAGCTTCCACTGTCATTTTTTGTCAGCAGCAGAGGTATGTTGTTGCTTTGTAATAGAGCTTGGGAGTCTTGGATCGTGGAACAACTTTTGTGAAAAATAGCCATAAATTGCATTCTAAACAACTCTTTACAGAATTTTGTTCCTTTAAAAATTATGAAATTATAATGTAAGTCTGTAACCCGAAAGTAGTGATTTAGTTGTAAATTTATGTTCTCGGAAGCTGTACATGCTCTACTGGGCTAAAGTGAAATCCTACCCTACCTGCCGAACTCCTATACGCTCTGCCTTTATATCATCCAAATGCTGCTTTCAATATTAGTAAATACACATCATGAACTGAATTAAAAATAGAGATAAAAGCAGAACATTGTAATGATAGATGAGAACTGTGAGGGATTCACAGCTTTTACTGAATACTGAGAAGATCCATATAAAATATCCCATCCACTGAGTGTTTAGTAATTTAAATAGTTGGTAGGTGTGGCTGTGATTCTGGAGTTATATTCACTGCTAGATAAATTTGTGCTAGATGTGATATTTCTAAGTTTACTGGTATATTGGATTGCATTACGCTTACATTCAAAGTGGCCTGTGAACTGTTTCTTCCTATTCTGTGAAGTTAAGTTTTTTTAGCTCTGTTTTTCTTCTTTTGCCCTTCATTTTCAATAGCATAAAAATGTTTGAATTTCAACGGGAGTTTCTTGGATTTCGATTCTCTCTTTCCAGCTCATTGCTATTGACCATATCTGACAAAGAAGTTAATTGTCCTACAGTGTTTTTTTAGTAGCATCTGCAAAATGTTTTCACGTTCTTTCTGATTACTCAGTATGATAGTGACAGTACAGTGGAATTTAGAAACAAAAAACAGTTAAAGTCCTTCAATCACAAACGTTTTGATATTTTTTTCCAGGTTCTATACGTGAAGAGAATGGAATAAGGTGGCACGTTTGCCCGTACTGCTCTAAAGAATTTAAAAAACCAAGTGATTTAGTGCGTCACATTCGCATTCATACCCACGAGAAGCCATTCAAGTGTCCCCAGTGTTTTCGTGCATTTGCCGTTAAGAGTACTCTCACAGCACACATAAAAACACATACTGGCATTAAAGCTTTCAAGTGCCAATTTTGTATGAAATGCTTTTCCACCTCAGGGAGTTTAAAAGTTCATATACGTCTACATACAGGTAAGGTCTCAAAGCTGCATTTGTGTTTTCTATAATGTGAGTGGGACCTCAAAAGAAAATATATAACTTAAATTGCTTAATTATAGATGCGTCTATCGTATCATTGATATCTTCCATAGAATAAATCACTTCTAGTGTCTTATGATGAACTTGATTTTTTTTCTCTTGCTTTCTAGTGTGTAGTTTTCTGATGAATCAGCTCTTCTTTTAATGTTGATATTGTGAGCATATTAGATTCTGTGAAATATGTAATCAACTCATAGAATTTGGATTCTGATTTTGCTTAGTCAGTTATCTTACTCTGCATATTCTTTTCTCTACAGTCTTCAATAAATTCACTATATTACTCCTGACCATTTTTTTACTTCTTATTTTATCTTCTGCCATAAGATGTGTGGTAGTTTTCACCGACTTAAATACTTTAAAAACCTTGCATTGCATACCCTAAATCTTAGGTGCTGATATGATCTTTATTGTTTATATCATATACGATAGCTTCAAGATCTCTTTTTCTGTGGATGAGCTTCTATCTTCTGCATAGATTAAATGAATTTTCCAGTCCTGATGAACTGTCGTTTTCCACTTTTTGTTTTTTATTCATCTTGGTACACAAGCTTTCAACCAGCTATCACAATGTGATACTCATGTAAACAGGAATGAAAGAGTTTTATATTTATATCTGTATTCTGCAAAATGCAGTTTCTTGCTGAGTTTTTTGTAGCAAAACTTTTCCTATGTCATTTATTGGTTATGTATATTTGATGTTCACTATGTTCTTAGTCTGATGCCTTTTACCCATGAAATATTGAAGTTGAATCCATCATCTGCAGAACTTTTTTTTTTTAACTTTAAGCTTGTAAACTTGTCTTTTGTCTGTTACTTTAAAGTAAACATTTAAGAAATCAGACTCATTCAATCATTCAAAGCACTGTTTGGATTGAAAAATAGGTAGTTCAGCGCTTGTGGAGCTTCACCATATAACTATACAGCTACCTCTCAGAGATGGATATTTGCTGCTTTTTCTCTGTCAATCACGTTAGGTTTGCTGAGTCAGGTTAAAGGTTCATCTTGCCCTCTATGCTGTCTTTCTGTTGCTTTAAATATTCTGCCCAGTAGTTTCATTTGAAATCTCTTAATTATTGTATTATGAAGAGCAGTACATTCTTGTGCATTTATTTTTCCGTTTATGATTTTCTTCATGGTGTACCCAGTCATGTTTTCTAGCCGTGTAAATTCAAGATTTGTTCTTGGGCAGAAGTTGAATGCATCAGCTTTGCCTGTCTGTGTAACTTACGAAGTTCTCCTGTATATATTCCAAGTAGACCAAGTGCCCAAATCTGAATATTCTGTTCAAAATGTTACTGGATTTCGTAGTGAAAAAGTCTTACTTTAAAAAATTGTTATTGGCATGCTTATTTAACTGCCATCCAACACTGTTGACATTGTCAGAGACTGATACAGAATTTCTTTAAACTATTACATCACTATTCATGTGTTTTGTCCTATAATGTTTCATTTGCCTTTGTGTTTGCCGATTGTTTTTTTCTTACGGTTTTCAGCGGATTGTTTTGGAAGGCTATTTGACCAAAGCAATTCTTTGATAGCTTCTGGCAACCTTTGAAAACTGCTGTCACTTCTTTTTCCCTGATTATAACCTTGCTTGAAGTGTTAGAACTAGTTAGTAGCTTGGCAGTTTTATATTTACTGTTGATTACATTTTATTGATCTTCTCTGAAAACGTTTAACAATGAACTCCCAGATGGAAACCAAACAGAAAATAGAGAAAAGAGAATCTATATTCCCAAACTGCATTTCTAGGACGGTGGAAATAAAATTTAAAACTAATTTATTTTTTTTTTAATCTCTTGCAGGTGTTAGGCCTTTTGCTTGTCCTCACTGTGACAAGAAGTTTAGAACATCTGGCCACAGGAAAACTCATATCGCTTCACATTTTAAACATAGTGAACTAAGAAAGATGCGACATCAACGTAAACCTGCGAAAGTTCGAGTAGGAAAGACAAGTGTTCCTGTACCAGATATTCCTTTGCAAGAGCCCATACTCATCACTGATTTAGGTAAAGAGTTGGTGAGCCTGCGTTTGCTTGAAAACGTGAAATTTGGGTTTTGCTGGAAAATAGAGGTCACAGTTTAATAAAGCAAACACAATCAGGCCTTAGTAAGAAGGATGTACTTTGAAGTAAATAATCAGAAATCAGGCTTCAACTTAAATGCTGTATTTCATCGTTTGCTTACATTACAACTCTTCTGTCCTCTCAGAATTACAAAGTCTTTTTTATTTACGCAGGAATTGTGTAAGCCTTACCAATAAAATGTTTGTTAATTTTTACATTGTGTAAGTTAGAGTTCTTATACTATTTCTAGATCCTTGGTATAGAAAAGGTGACATACAGTTAATGTCCCAGATTTTTCTTGAGCGCATCGCATTTATTCTAATAATGTATATTAAATTAGTAGGTGTTACGTGATTTTAGTACATTTAGTATAATTATGACCTCAGCTGAATTAGCGGTAATATTTCAATAAAGGGCAGAATAATTCTTGAACATACTATAGATAATCGATATAGTTATTTTAATTCTGTTGTAGAGTAATTGTTACATTACATAAAACCACTTTTTGGAACAAGATGCCTCACATCTCAATAAAGGTAATATATCATGTTACCTAGAAGGGGTCAATGTAGTGGGCAGGATCTTTACCCTTCATTGATTTTTGACTCACCAGTATTTTAACCCCTGCTTAGTCTATTGTGTAGTTGTCTTTACATGGTAGAACATCATACTGATAATATATTTATCCTAAAATCTTTATATCTCTGTAAAAATCCTTTTGCTTACATTGCAAGAATTATTATACGCAAGAGTAATTGTTACTTGAAGAAAACTTCTTGTTACAGTGCTAAGGTAGCTGACTAGGCAAGTCCGCTTTACTAACAATTGGATTTGTTGCTGGTAAAGAGAGAGAGGATCCTGTGGATGAAGTGACCACTCAGTAGTTGAGTTTCAAATTTTTTGTGATCGGAGAACTGCCAGTAAAACTTTGAAACCTGGAAAACAGAGTTCAGGCAGCACAAGGAACTAGTGAGATGCATTTGGAGTCTGCTGTTGAAGGCACTGGTGTTCACATATGCTGATCATACTTTAAGAGCCATCTCTTTAGAGTGTAGGAGGGAGAAAGTTCCAAAGTACTAGAAGTAAACTAAATGTGGCTTGACTGAACAGGGTTCTTCTAGAGCTCATATGTGAAAGGAAAGTGTATGGATGCTGGAAGCAAGGTCGGGCATGTGGGGGAACTACAGAGATGCTGTTTGGCGTTGTAGGAAGAAAATCCATGCAGCCAACACTTATGCATTGTCTACAAGTACATAATACATTGGGTAAACAATTGGTTGTGTTCAAAGGATTATAGTAAATGGTGTTAAGGCAAGCGGGTGGCCAGTCACTAGGGGGATCCCCAAGATTCCACTTTAGGGCCAGTTCTCCTTAGTGTTTTCACAGATGATTTGGACGCAGGAGTCAAATGTACCCCAAGTAAGTTTGCAGATGATACTAAATTAGAAGGAGCTGATGCCTCCTTAAGGTAGAGAGGCCTTACAGAGAGATCTTGAAAGATTAGAGCCGGGCCAGGTAAGGCACATATCAACCTTACGAAATTTAATGAGCAAATGCCAGATTCTGCACCTGGGATGGAGTAATTCTGCTTGTATGTACAGATTGAGAGACGAGACTGGATATCATCTCTGTGGAAAGGAATCTGGGAGTCCTGGTTGATGGCAAGCTGAATATGAGCCAGCCTTGTCCCCTGGCATCTGAAAGGGCCAGCTGTACCCTGGAGCGCATCAGGCCCAGCACTACCAGCCAGATGAAGGAAGAGACTGTCCTGCTCTGCCTTAGTGCAGTTTCACCTTCAGCACTGAGTGCAGGTTTGGGTGCCACAATATAAAAGGGACGTAAAACTATTAGAAAGCGTCCAAGAAAGGGTTACGATGATGGTGAAGAGTCTGGAGAGCAAGAGGTATGAGGAGTAGCTGAGGTCATATGGTTGGTTCAGCCTAGAGAAGAGGAGGCGGAGGGGAGGTCTTATGTCAGACTACGACTTCCTCACTACGGAAGCAGAGTGGCAGGTGCTGATCAGTGATAGGTCCCAAGAGAACTAGTCATCCTGTTTTTGATGTTGTCATCTCTCATTTCCTCTCTTTATCTTTTCAATTATATTTGAAAGAAAGTCAGTAGAAACCCACTGGATTTTCATTTCTGAATATGAAGCGGTTTGAAAATGGTTTACATAGAAGGCTTTTTTTTTTGCTGATTATTAAGTATCATAAATGGATCTTATGCTATTTTATTGAAACTCTGTTTATTAGTCTTTCGTACTGGTGTTGTGATGAGTACTTTTGTGTTCAGATGCATGAATTACGGTAAGTTCATGAGAGAACTCTGCTACCGTCCACGTTTTGTCACAACGTTTGGAATGATGGCCTTCTGTTGTCTATGTCTGAGACGGAATACTCTTGTATCAGTGGTTGGATTTTTAGTAGCAGAAACTCTTAACTGGTTTTCCAGAACTATGCATTTAACTGACTTCAGAGTACAGCACATAACAAGTTATATATATGTCATGGCAAACTGTAATAGACCAAATGCTTATTAAGTATTTGATAAGATATGTATTTGGTACTTGACTAAATGTGAAACATCCGTTGGGCAGTGAATTCTTAACTGTTGACTTTCTTTAAATTCTATGTGTTGGATATACCTGAAGCTCAATATAATGAGATTGACCTGTAGGTGCAAATTATCACTAAGATAGCACATGCAATACAGTATGTATAATGCTAGTAGACGCATGCAGACCTTTTAAATAGGTGGTGAAAATGTGCTACTTTTTACTTTATTCTAGCATACCAAAAGCCTAGCCACTATTTGTTATTTTTCAAATACTACATATTTAGATAACTGCAAATATCTAACAATTATTTGTTCCTTTTTGTGTGTGTGTTTTTATATGCAGGTCTTATCCAACCAATTCCAAGGAATAGCCAGTTCTTCCAAAATTATTTTAACAATAATTTTGTGAATGATGCAGACAGACCGTATAAATGTTTTTATTGCCATCGAGCCTATAAAAAATCTTGTCATCTTAAACAACATATCAGGTAAAACAAATACAAAGGAGAAAGGAAATTTACAAACCAATTCTTAATGAAAAGCATGAAATTTACAGTGTGCTCTGAAAAAGAGAAGCCTGAAAAGGCTGTTTTTGTTTTTATTGTCTTTTAAGGACTTGAACCAGTGATAAGTGATTTTTCTGGTAGTGTTGAAGGAGATTTTGGAATAACTTGTGTCTGCATGTAATCCTGGCAGTACACGTGGTTGTGTTTGCTGCGTAGCTCGTTAACACCCGAAGTCCATTTTTACTGAATGATATATAGAAAATTGCAGGCATTACATGCAAATTCTTGTAATAGTTTTTAATTGCATACTCCAAATAATCTGCTTTGTAACTGCTGTTATTTGAGAAGGAAGTCAGCTTTACATTCTGTGTCCATTTTTTTTAATGTATTAAATCTAAAAATTTAAGTTTACAGTGCAATTGAGCATACTTTTTTGGGGTCCCTTTGTTGCTTGAAGTTCTGTGTAATTTCATAGAGTGGGTGTTTGTTACAACCATAAAATCACAAAGTCATAGAACAATTCCAGTTGAAGGGGAACCAGTGGTGGTAACTAATCCAACTCTGTGTTAAAAAGAATGGATAGCTTCAAAGTTAGATCAGATTGCTCCAAGCCGTTACACAGTTTTATAGTCCATGGCCTTTGCCATTTAGTCAGGTTATCAAGCGCTACTTCCTATTCTTTAGTCCACGAATAACTGAAGAAGAAAACACGGGGGGGGGGAAAAAAGATTACTATGATTTAAGGAAAGAATGTTTTATTCTGAACTTCTGTGGACATGGTTTTAGGTGAAATGACCAAATTACTTGTGAATGATAATATCTTAATCAAAGAGTATATTCATTTCAGCCCAACTTTTCTTAATTCGGGCAAGTCTGACAAGAAAGTGCTACTTCTAGCTCTGCCATTGATGGTATGCAGGACATATATAAATTATTAAAGCTTTAATATCCAGATTTTTTTAACCGAGGCTGCTTCCATCCATGCAGCAGTTGCCTTAGTGTCTTTATTTTACTTTTAAAAAAATGTCATATCTTAATATCTCTTAGAAACAAATTAACTTTTACTTTCTCTTGAAAGGTCGCATACTGGTGAAAAGCCCTTTAAGTGCTCTCAGTGTGGAAGAGGTTTTGTGTCAGCGGGAGTTCTGAAAGCACATATTAGAACACATACTGGACTGAAAGCTTTTAAGTGTCTTATATGCAACGGGGCCTTCACTACTGGTGGTAGCCTCAGGCGGCACATGGGGATCCATAATGACCTTCGGCCATATATGTGTCCGTATTGTCAAAAAACATTCAAAACCTCATTAAACTGTAAAAAACATATGAAGACTCATAGGTACGTTTACAGTTTTTGTATGTATCCTTCAACATATTTTGGCAGTCTTTCCTTAAAAATACTTTGAAAGACAACTTTGCTCAGTAAATGCTAATAATCAAAGAAGATGCTTATGGGTAGCAAATACTCAACTAACTCTGAAGTAGATTATTGTGTATAATAAAAATTCTGACAGAAATAGTTAGTGTCTAAGCCATAAAAAGACTTTCTTGCCTTTCGTTGCAGATATGAACTTGCACATCAACTTCAGCAACATCAGCAGTCTACTTCAATAGATGATTCTACAGTAGATCAACAGAGCATTCATGTTTCTGCACAGATGCAAGTAGAGATTGAAAGTGATGAGCTGCAGCAGTCAGAAGCTGTTGCAACAGATCAGCAAGCAATTTTAGAGTTAGACCAGCAGCCAGTAGGAGGCACAGAAGAAACAGCACTTGAACAACAATTGGCTGATCAGCCTTTAGAGCAAGATGAGGGTGAGTATATGAAAATAAGCAGAGCAGTAAAGGGAGTAAAAGCTCACTACTTGATATATTATACAGTTTAGGCATGCTGTTAAAAAGGTAGTATATATTAAACTTTGCACTATTTATCTGTATCAAATAGAAGTACTAAATGCATAGGAAAAAAATATTGGCACAAAACTTGTGCGTATCTCATATTTTTATTTGGTGTTTTTCATCGTGTAATTGGTTAGTAATTACTACAGCCTGCAATTATCAAAGGTCTAAATACACATTCAGCTAATTTTTTTTAGTTTTACTAAAAGAAGAATTCGGATTACTATAAAATACAACTTCTTAGGAACAGCTGAATTATCCTGTTAATTACATCTTTATTTTATTTTATTTTCTATTTTTGTTTTCCCTCCAATTCCCTTCTCTCCCCCATTTCAGATAGATTTGTGACATCCCAGCATGCTTTACAGGAAAACATCACTCAATTTGAGCAACAGTCTATAACACAGCAGTCATTTGATCAACAGGGCTTATCACAAGGTTAGTAATAAGTAAAAATTTTATAAAGCTTTTGAAAGTAATCTTTATAAACTTGGTTTTGCAGCATAGCTATCATAGGGCGTTTTGAAACTGTGCATCCACAATTGAAGTAACTGCAATATAAGAACTTGCAAAAACATTTTCTTAAATTACTGTTTCGAAGCTATACGTGGTAGAATATTTTGAATACTTACATATAATTAGCTTTTCCTTTTATGAGCTGATATTTAGTCATAAAATTATGAAGTTTATAGTCAGGCATTTTATATTCCTTCCCTGATTCTGTTTGTAATTACTGTCAAAGCTCTAGCTGTACTTGTTCAGAACCTGAGATGATCAGAAACAATCTTAAGATTTGACTGAGTAGCTGCTGAGATTCATTATAGAAAAAGTGTAAAATATATAATCATGTAAAAAATCAGTTTCACCTAATGACAGCAATTTCCTTTGTATTTTTTATAAAGCTACACACATGGCAAATGAAGAGATCATAAACACTTGGAAACTTCTTTGTTTTAGCTGTAAAATAGTCAGAAATGTGCATAAGGAACACTTAGGTAGTTTGCAGAGGAAGAAGAAATTACTATTTCTTTGCTTTTTGCTGTTGGCTCTCTTGAGTTGGTGCTTATATGAAGATAGTAGTTTTTTNGGGCGAGGCGTGGTGTGTTAAGTTCACGGAGTTTTATTTGTTTCTGACTCCAGCAAAGGACTTTACATAACTGGCAATCAACAGTTGATATCCCTGCTGACTAAACTTCTCTATTCTTCATTTCATTCCCTCTTTAATTGTATGGAGCCTTTTATAAAAATATAATCTATTGTTAAGTTGTGAGGAACTGTGAAGAAATAGGGTAATTTGTTGCAGATTTTAATTCTCTAGGTTGTGCTACTTTGTGTGTAACTGAGAAAATAGATTATACTCTGCCTTTATTAAGCAGGACTGAAACAGATCCTGTTAAAACCCTATAGATTATTATTAGTTACCTTTTACGGTTATCCCAATGAGCAGTAAGAGACTACAGAATAAATGTGAAAACTTTCAGTGTGGTGGTGGTTTTTTTCTTTTGGATTTGTACAGCTTTTTTGAATTAAAAAAAAAACACTTTATTTAAACCTCGTTTTGTTATTTTAGTTAGACTTCAATTTCTAGTGCGTTTATCTCCTTTAAGTAAGTGTTGAATACTTAATGCTTTTTTCAGGGACTGAAAGTGTGCTAGATCCTACAAAACAATTCTTTCATCAGAAATATAGGCTGATCATCAGCACATTATAAAATTGGTACAGGAGAATCAAAACGCGTTTTTCTTTTTTTCTAAAGCTCATTTGTATAAGATGTTTCCTGTTCTACTTGGAATCTCATCCACAGATTCTCAACTCTTTGAAGTTTCCTTGAAGATCCTGGAGCCCTACAAAATTTTTGAATTTCAGGTAGGTAAGCATTTGCGCGGATGCATGCGTTAAATTGGTCGACCCTCTCCCTATGTCTGCATCTGTGCTTCATGCTCCTACTTTCTTTTTCCTATCAGCTAGACAGAACATTCAAGTTCAAGACATTTTTTTTTTATTTTCTTGGCATTTTTAGGCTGTACTCTTGTTAAAATATTTTGGCTCAGTGTGTATTAATAGAACAACATCAGAGTTCCTAGAAAATCTTCAGTAGGTTTTATTTTTATTGTTTATTTATTTTAAAGAAAAGGGGAATACGTGCATTTCGTGCAGATGGCTGATGTGTAGGTCTGCGTAGATCTGTCAGAACTTGTTCTTTCTTTCAGGTTTGTTTGCAGTACTTCTACAGAATTTCTGGTTTGTTGAGATGGAGTTTCTTTTTGACATGTTCAGACTTGTTAAGAAGTGCATATGTTTTGTGTGTGCTTCTGTATTCATCTGGTATTCATTTTAGCTAGTTTTGAAGAACAGTAAAAGCACTGCAGTGTTCTGTCTAATCTTGTGTATCCAGGTATCCTCATTTTTAGTGAGATCAGAACAACCGAATAGATGTTTTTATCAGGACATGTCTTGGGGTTGTTGAACATCATCTGTCACCAAACATGTTTTCATATAGATTATGTCACCCTTTCTTCCTTTGAAATCTCCCTGGAAGCATGGTTGAATGTTAATAATTAAATTAGTGGTACCGGGGGGAGTGTTTCTGAAATACTACAAGAATTTCATATACTGTTATTCTGTAGCCCACGTGAATATGCCCTTGCCAACAGACTACTGTTCTGCTTTCTTAAGAAGTTGATTTACAGTCTTAGGACTTGGTACTCCTGCTCTTGGAGTAACTGTTTAGACGTGGATTCCAGTGAATGCTGTTCTGTTGGTTCTAAAAGTTGCCTAAGTAGCAATCTTGCAGAACATCTGATTGCTGGTCACTGATCTCCACAGGGATTAACAAGTCCATGTAGATGCATTGGTAATGTTAGAATTTGAATGACTTGTCAGTTTGGAAAACAAAGACTTTTGAGTTGTCAGTACAAACCAAGATAGTGTATTTTCTATGAACCATTATACAGTTTGATTTCTGGTTCTCCTCTCTGCTCAGAAACTGATTTACACAATATTCTATATTTTCATTCTATCAGTGTAAAAGAGGGTAGGTTGGGTGATGTTACGAAGCCAAGAAGAAGTGAACATTGCAAATGATTACTTACAACGAACATAAAAGGTCTTTCCAAGTTGAGAAGACTGACGTAAGGGACTCCCTTTATAATACAGAACCTAAGTTGTTTTCTGTTCTTTGCTTGGCAAAAAAAGGTTAGGCAGAAGTTTCAGGGAAATGATAGGTGGTGATGGAAAATAAGAGCAGAAATTAAAGGCTCTGAGTTGTACTTCTGTCTCCTCAGGCTTTTTTAAATTGTTCTGTGAAAATAGTGTAGTGGTGGCAGTTGTCATCCATGTTTTCAGAGTTGTCAGATCCTTTCAAATTTTGTGTGGACATTGACCTTCAGCCTAGGTGCTGAGCAGCATAATGATGCGTATATATTGCTGTTATACATTTGGTTTGTATTTATCCCTGAACTACTTTCAGAAGTAGTATTTCTTTCTTCAGTTTGTCCCCAAATAACTCCAAATTCAGCACCTTGCTTCCTAAGCATTTTGGGAATTTTTTTCTAAATTTCTGAAAAAAAATTGATTGATATGGAAAATGACAATAATTATTAAAATACTGTAAAATGAAACGGGTAATGGGAAAATAGCTTTTTTCCTTCTTTGTTAGTAAAAATTAGTTAGTGATTAAAGTATACGTATTTTTTTACCTTGTTGTTTGTTTTTACATTTCATAGTTATGTCCATTTTTGTATGGAGGGCAGGAAAGTGGCATCTCTTTTTTTTTTTCCCCTCAGTTTCTTGAGGCCTTTTTTGTGCGTGTGTATTCTTATCAAATGTAGCAAGAATACTACTTTCCCATAACGATGCTTCTAACATTTTGTTTGAAAACAGCAGTTAGTGGCCCTCTAATGACTATAAAGCTTTTCATGGCTGTTCTTGGTACTCCTCCTAGTTTGTCATTTCACTAAGAGTAGTTCAGCTACAAGATTTAGTCTAGAATCTTTTTATTTCCTATAATCTTGATAGTTGAAAGAGAGAATCTAATACATGAGCTGCAGCATTAGGTTTTGTTCTAAATTGCTACCTAACTAATGATGCTTTCAAGACTGGTTTACATTTGTGACTTTTCATCCTATGGTATAAGCAGTAGCACATAAGTAGAATACTTTTCTATATAGATAATAGTGTTCTTTTGCTGTGAAAAATATCTTTTGGGGCACCTTCTGCTTATTCTTAACACATCCCAGTGTTCGATATTCTGTGATTCAAAACATTCTCTAAGCATTGCTTTTTGGCCTCTGATGCTGTGATGATCTGATATGGGTTTGTTTCTACCCTGTTTTCATAATCTTTACCCTTTTTGTCCATTGAAGGCAAACTGCACAGAAATAATAAAATTACTACCCTTATTAATTATAAATACTTGTGGTTTCTCTTTTTTTCCCCCCGCATAACATTGACTTGTTTATTTATATATGTTAAAAGTATTAGAGCTTGGAAGGGCTGATAGAAGAGCGTGTCTATTAGCATAAAAAAAATTGCAATCTGAGCTATATTTTCCTGGCTTTGAATCAATTATACAATCCTTTCATTCGTTCATTTAGAAAATGAGGTAATTAAGATCTGATGTTCTAGAAGAACAAAACTAAATAAATGTCAGATCTTTGTTCTGGAAATGTGAATGAAAATGTTTATTTTTACTTTGCAGTTTGCCTTTGAGAGGCCATACTTTACTATTATCTAAAGAGTGGGAATATGTGGAGGAGATCCAAAGTAGGAGACAGTGGGGTTACTTTATCAGAAACTGGAGTTCTCCTATTGGGTCATCTCCTCCACTCACCCGCCATCCTCCCCACTGAGCTTTGCATCCTTGTGATCGGCTTCCAGTGTAGTTAAGGGAGCGTGGTACCAACGTGGATAAAGGGAGATGGGTCAACCTGTTTGACACATGCATGCTTACATACAAGAAATTCAAAATTTCAATGGCTCTAAGGTAATTGTGGCACCCTGAAGAAACTTCAAACAGTGTTTTTCTGTGGAGGAGATTGTCCAATAGAATTCCAGCTAATGGTAAGTAACCCAATTACGCAATTATGCCAAAAACAGTTGTGTATTTTGCCTCTCAGCAGTGAAGAATATAAAATGAGTATTACTGTGTGGTAATACTATTTTATCTATTTTGAAGGTAGTCTTCAAGAAATGTGGTGTTATTCAGAGTTCAATTCAGTGTATTTTCTGGTTTTGTGATTTTATATTTCTGGCAGGGTTTGCAGTTAATGAGAGCTACAATCAACAGACTCAGTTTCCAGCTGTACAGCAGCTGCAGGATTCAAGCACTCTTGAATCACAGGCTCTTTCAACAAGTTACCATCCACCATCCCTTCTTCAAGTTCCTAATACAGACGCTATTAATGTAGTAAGTATTGCTAGGTGACAGAATCCACTGTGTTGGGTTCAGTGAGGATTTTCTTGTGAGTTCTTCGTAAATGATTATGTGAACTGAGAAATCAGGTAAGTTTCACAATCTCTAGGTTCCTTTTGTTCAACAGCTGGGAAAAAGGGGGGTGGCATGTAATTGGTTCTTGTTTCATTAGGAGTTGTATGTTTTGCTCAAGACTTTTATAAGGATAAAATGCTCTAAAGTAAAATCGTAAACCTGGATCTAAGGAACCCCTATGAGTCTTCTCATGTGACTTAGCATTATAAAATAATATCTTGCATTATTGCATTGTGTTATTTCCTAATTCTTAAATTATTAAAGGTATGATCAAGTAGTAAAAACAACATTACAAATATATAAGTCATCATTCATTGAGGTTATATAGTACGTTGTTCTTTCACGGTTCTCATCTGGTTAAGTTTGTAAAGCAGTTCAGTTGCTTAAAAAAACTCCACAGTTCAAATTTTGCATTTTATTATATTAACAGCAGATAGCATGAAGACCATCTCTAGTAATGGGGACTGTCTTTACCATACTGAACTGCATGAATTAAAGCCCTTTTATACTTTTTGGTAAAAGACAAAATGCAGTTAAGGAAGTGAGGTGGGTTTTAGGATCTGAAAAAGTTGGAGTAATTTCAGTCTCTGAAGTATTCTTCAAACATTACAACATGCTGTTCTGGATGATTTTTCTGTATTTTTTTCTCAGAGGAAAAACTTCACCAGAAAGTACTGAAAACTGTCAGTACTAATGGGTATTTTGCTGCTCATTGTGGGTCTTCTACTGCTTAATAAGTCTACTTTAGGGTTAAATTTAATCCTTCAAACACCATAAAATTTAGGAAGATGTGAGACTTTTTTTTCTAGACTTGTAAGGAGGTGTGAGTGCACCTCTTCAGTTTATTCTGATTCAGTAGATGCACATTTTTCTGTTTGTCCCTGTGAAAGAGCTAAGGTATTGTATTGCACTCAATTTCTTGTCATGAATCTGGGAAAGAATAGATCTCTGGCTTTGTTATGTTTACTTCTGTAAATGCTATAATTTTCCTTGCCTACTTGCATGGCTTTATAGTAGTATTTTGTTGTTGAAATTTACTTGAGGCTTTGATTTCTAGACTACTCGCTTGATACAAGATCAGTCATCACAAGAAGAGCTTGAATTGCATACCCAAAGGCCTCATTTTCTTGAGGACAGTGAAGATCAAAGCAGGCGTTCATATAGGTTTGTTATACTTTACTTTTAGGTTCAGCCGTAGAATTTCCTGGATGTCTTATGGCTACTAACTGTATGCAACTAATAATTTTGTTTTAATAGATGTGAATATTGCAACAAGGGTTTTAAGAAATCCAGCCATTTGAAACAGCATGTACGATCGCATACTGGTGAGAAGCCTTATAAATGCCAACTATGTGGCCGTGGCTTTGTTTCCTCAGGAGTTCTTAAGTCACATGAAAAGACTCATACAGGTAACAGAGTATGCCAGCTCTGCATTTCCTTAAGTCAGAGTGTTTACTATGCCCAAACTTGTGTAAGTAAGTGGAACAACTGCATGTTACTTACTTGTTTCTGTTACTTTAAGGGGTTAAAGCATTCAGCTGTAGCATTTGCAATACATCCTTCACAACTAATGGCAGCCTTACAAGGCACATGGCAACTCACATGAGCATGAAGCCTTACAAGTGCCCATTCTGTGATGAAAGCTTTCGAACAACTGTTCACTGCAAAAAGCATATGAAAAAGCATCAAGCAGTCTCCTCAGCTGTAGCAGCAGCTACAGAAACAGGAGGGGGAGGTAATTTCATTTTTACTCTTACAGTCCTTACTACATAACAAGTAATAAATGTTTCAGTAGGTTACATGAATGCTGTAACAGTAATGCTATAAATTAACCTTAAAGCATGCGTAACATCTAATGTCCAGGGCTGCTGGAACTGCTTTTTTGTCTAAGTTTTTTAAAGAAGTCAGTCTATCCAGTGTACTCAAGGTCTTGTATGTTACATAACAACTTTTTGTGCCACTAAAGTAGAAATCTTTTGTTCAAAATAACTTATACCTGTATTTAATTGTTGTAAAAATAAGAGTGTTATTTAAAAGAAATATGCATAGTTAGACCTCTTAAAAAGAGATTAAGCGGAAGCACAGGCTGCACAGTGGCCTTGTATTTAATAATGTATTAATGTATTTAATAATAAACATTTCAATTTTGTGATTTCAGCTGACAGATTAAACTAAGCATACGTGCGTGTGTATTATATATACATATATATATATTTTTGTAGTTGCATGTGTTGAAGACGATGATGAAAATTCTGAAAGAGCTTCCAGAAAATCTCGTCCTGGTGTCATAACTTTCACAGAAGAAGAAACAGCAGAACTGGCAAAAATTAGGCCTCGAGAAAGTGCTACTGTCTCAGAAAAAGTTCTTGTTCAATCTGCTGCAGAGAAAGACAGAATTAGTGAGATCAAGGATAAGCAGGCAGAATTGGAAGCAGAGCCTAAATATGCCAACTGTTGTAGTTACTGCCCCAAAAGCTTTAAAAAGCCCAGTGATTTAGTCAGGTAAGAAAAGGAAAACTTCCACATCTTTTCAGTTTTCTAAATTCTTCACCAGACACTTGGTAGTAACAGATTGTTTTAACTTTTTATGCCTAAACTGAGGCTTGACTCATGTTTATGTGAATTTATCAAATTGTTGCGTGTTCTGTATCTGCCTTTTCATATTTCTGTTTTCCTGTGCTATTAAAACCTTTTTTATAGTTCTAGAATAATTTATTTTTTCTTACAATAGGATTTGCATATGAAAACAAAAGTATTCTTTCAGTTTGACAAATTGCGTAAGTTTGAATTGTCTTCCTTACTTGTTCTGCTTACTGTAATGCTGATATTAATTGTTGAGGATTTCTAAAAGTAATAATATAGAAAGAATAAAGGCATAAAGGCAGAAATTCACGTATATGTATATTTTGGAATTATTAGGCATGTTCGTATCCATACTGGAGAGAAGCCGTATAAGTGCGAAGAATGTGGGAAGAGTTTCACTGTAAAATCCACTCTAGATTGTCATGTTAAAACACATACAGGTCTGTACGATTTTGAATGTCTTTGTTGAGAAACTACTTGCTTTCATAGCTGTTTTAGCTTAAAGGTTTTGGAAGGAATTATATATTTTACTGTGATGTGGGAAAATGACGTGAGTGCCATTGCTAGGTGACATTTGGTGCTTACAGCGTCGTCAAGTTAATCAGATGGTTTATTCAAAATACCATAATATTGTTTCAGTGGCCTATACTAGTAAGCTTATAAAACAGTCATAGTCTTAGCTCATGGAAAATGTATATAAGTATCTATAGTAATTTAATTTTAAATCAGTGGCAATATCTCAGTGCCGAATGGTTTTCCTGAGCAAGAGGGTGGAGTTAAAAATAATAATAATAATAAAAATAACAATAATAATTCATAAAATTAAATTTTAAAAATTGTAGAAGTTTGAGTTTGTGGTGGTCTTTAAAAATGCTACATTATTTGCAAAAACTTAAGATTTGAGGTGATTGTTTTAAATTTCTTAGAGCAAGCGCTTCAACTCTGCTTCCTTTCAGTTATGTTATTAGAATGGTTTGGGTTGGAAGGGACCTTTAGGATCATCCAGTTCCAACCCCACTGCTATAGTCGGGGACCTCTAGACCAGGTCCCATCCAGCCTGGCTTTGAATGCTTCCAGGGAGGGGGCTTTCTTATGGATGCTGTTAGCCTTTGTACTGTGGTTACTGTACAGAGACCCTTCACTATAATACATAAAACCAGGTCTTAGATAGGGTTAAAGGTTGTGAGATTTGGTTCTTTGGCTAAATATTTTTTTCCAGCATCTGATTTTGATTCAGCATATACAGCGTAGTGGCATAACACATATTATTATACTTCTGCTTCATTGCTTGTTAATTTCTTGTGTATGTAATGGTTTCTTTTAACATGTTATTTGGGTAGCAAGCAATATGACATAACCTTGTAGATGCAATAAAGAACACTTAATTACACTTTGATGCTACTTCAGCATTTGGCATTCATCTACGTCTTTTCATGCCAATTTGTAATAGCCTTCCCTTTAAGTTTCTGTTTTGACCCTTAGATCCCTGTTCATAGTTGAAGTTCAGCATTCTAGTGCGTTCATCCTTCTTTTCACTCTCCAGAATTTTGGTATTTTTACAATAATCACATCAGGTCTTAGTTTGAATATTTAACCTTCTGTTTAAACAGGACTTCAGATGTTGAGTTTACTTATCACTCTTTAGAATAGAGTAGTTCACTTGGAAGGAACCTACAAAGATCAAGTCCAACTGTATGACTGCTTCAGGGCTAAACAGAAGCGAAAGCATGTTATTAAGGGCATTATCCAAATGCCGGTTTAACTGTTTTGATGTTGTTAATTCATTCACTGTCTCCTTGTCCTCCCTTCCGCTCTGCCCTTTTCTTTCCCAAGTTTGTTTTGGTTTTGGTTTGGTTTTAGTGGGAGAGACTGCAAAATGTTTTTTTCCATGGTACTCTTAATGTGGGAAATGTCTGTGCTTGCAATCTTGCCTTCACGAACTACATTAAGTTTATGTTATTCTTAGTTTTTTTCTGCTGAACTTCAATGCTGCCAGAGATTTTGTTTTTGTTGAGCAAAAAGTGACATCAGTGTTAGGATTTTGTAACCTGAATCTATAATCTGAAATAGGTTGAACTATAATTCAGGAATTTGATGGGAAATTCTTCTGCATTAATGAAACGTAGAACTCAATAGGAGAAACTGCGTGCACTGATTCTTTTTGTGATCTCATTATCAGCTGTAAATAACGTACATCACGAGATTATAATAGTGCAGTTCTGACCAGAAAGTAAGTTTTTTGTCTGTTTTTTTTTTTCAAATTGAGGGTTTTTTTGAAATTACTTGGTTAATAGGAATTTGAGAGATGTTAATGAACGTAAGAGGCATCAAGGTGACCTATTAAGATTCTGAATGAAAAATAAACTGGGTTCCAGAAATTAAGAGAAAGTTAAGATAGACTTAATTTAGGCTATTGGTTCATTTGAAAAACAGACAAAGTTATAAAGAAAAAGGCTAGTTATTTCAAATTCTTTCTTTTCAAAATAGTTTAGAATCAGTATTTTCTTAAATTGTTGGTACTGGGCTATTGAATTTTTGAGTTATTTATCTGTTTTACTTTTAATTTTTATTTTCCAGGTCAGAAGCTCTTCAGTTGTCATGTGTGCAGTAATTCTTTTTCTACAAAAGGAAGTCTAAAAGTCCACATGCGTCTGCATACAGGAGCAAAGCCATTTAAATGTCCACACTGTGATTTACGGTTTCGTACTTCCGGGCGCAGAAAAACCCACATACAGTGTCATTATAAACCAGAAACAAAGAAGGTTAGGAAGCCTGTTGCCCGTACTTCAGCTGAGGGACTGCAGCCAGTCAGTCTTCTTAATTCATCTTCAGCAGATCCTAATGTTTTCATCATGAATAACTCTGTTTTGACAAGTCAGTTTGATCAAAATTTACTTCAACAAGGACTTGTGGGCCAGGCTATCCTGCCTGCTTCTGTGTCAGGTAAAAATGGATGACTTTTTGATGATGGTATTTAAATCAAGTGAACTTTGTTTTCTATTAGAGTTCAGAAACTTATACCAAACACTACTTCCAAACAGGTAAGCATTGTATTGAGTTGATAACTTGATGCACAGTGATGACATAAATAGAAATATATTTATTTTAGAATTAAAGTGAAAATGTTATGTCACAGTTAACCTAGAAGATTCTCTTCAGGTCTGCTGTGATGTTGGACTTCAGAAAGGAAAAAAATGCTGATAATGAATAGGTAGACTACTTGTAATCTACAAGTTTGGTGATATGTTTGGTAATATTCTTGCCTTTTCCTAAAAAGGAGAGAAGCAAAACAATTTTAAATACCACATTTATCTCAAATCAAACTTTTCAAATAACATTTACCAGTATCTTCCAAACTCATTTGGCTGGATTTAGGTAACCGTTTAGAGTAAATCACAAGATGAGCTCAACTTTACTAGAGTTAAATATGGGAGAGATATATTAGTTAGTTTCAGAGCAGTATTTGCTTGGAATTCTGAGTGAACAGAATGAGGCATTTATAGTATGTTCAGAAATCCTAGGAAGAGGCAGGAAACTTCTGAATTCCAGGCTAGTTACTTGCATTTTGCCCAGAGTAGATATTTCTTGCAAAGATGTTTTTATGGTGATGGATTTCTTATATGCAAAGAAGGATGATTCTGGGACATCCACCAGAGGAGGCTGGTTGATCATAATAAAGGTGTTTTTGGAGATTGTATGTCAAACACGGGGTGATATTTTCACCTTTTGGGAGCTTTTGTAGAGGTAGTCTCTTCAATTTTTAACATTAGCTTTTAAGATGTTAAGATTTCAATTTTCAAATGCTGATGCGCTTTATTTTCCATCCATGTGATTACGTAGGATGTGCATGGATTCCTTGAACAATATTCATGTGCTATGCATAAATATAGTAACAATTTTCTTGTGTGTTAAGGGTCAGAATGCACACACCTTGTGTGTACAATTGCTGCTTGTTTTTAGGGGTGGCATACACTTAAGAACACTTAAAGCAGATTTCTCCAGATTTATTTTCGTAGTTGCTCTGGAGTGGTTCTTGTTTTGGAAGATGCCAGCTACTGCTTAAATAATAACTATCCCTAAATGACGTGGAATTTATAAAATTATAAACTAGTCAGCCAGAACGTTGAAATGACACACAGACGTGTGTATGTGTAGTTTCTGTATTGATTTTATTTGTAAAAATAAGCAAGCTAAAAGAGGCGGTCAGTAATGATAAAGAAAAACATAATACAACTGTTTTCTTTGGTAGCTGGAGGTGACTTAACTGTGTCCTTGACAGATGGTAGCTTGGCCACTCTTGAAGGAATACAGTTACAACTTGCTGCTAATCTGGTTGGACAAAATGTTCAAATCTCTGGAATAGATGCTGCTAGTATTAACAACATAACATTACAGGTAGGTTGCTCTCAGTTTCTTTGATTTTATTGAGTCAGTTTGAAGACTGAAGGAAATTTAATGTATATATATACTTCTGGAGTAGTACCCTTGAGTGAGATATCTGACGGTTCCATGCTGTTTCAGTTGTATCACGTTAAAACTTAGGTGCATGGTGGGGTTTTTCTGTTTTAGCTTTTTTCTCTTCAAGTTTTTCAGATTTTTACCTCCCTGGGATTTTGTCAGATTTCTTTAAGATCCATATTTCTTTCTTTTAATGGCATTTTCTCTTTTCACTTTAAAAAACATTTTAGGCAGCATCTCCCCTCCCAGTCACCCTCCTTCTCTAAACAAAATAACCCAAATGATTACTGAGAATTTTCCTTACCGTGACACCTGCGTTATTTGTCTAGTTTTAAATATTTAAATTCACAATTCAAATGCCATTTGAACTTGTAAAATGAACAATAGAAGTACTTTACGTAAAAGAAGGTGAGATGATTAAATTTGAAAATTCAGAATGACCTGAAAGAACGGTTTTGATGAAATTGATTGCGTTTGATCAGTTTCAGAGACTTGTTTTGAGGCTGGAAAAGACTTCTGATGACCTCCATGTCCAACTCCTAGGTCAAGGAAAGATCATCTTCTGAGTTGCATTGGTTTATTTGAAGTCTCTCTACTTAAAAATTTTATAGCCAGAAATAAAGGAAACTGTATTGTAGTTTTGTTTCCCTTAATTCCCAAACACTCATCCCTAAAGAAAACAGTGTATGTTTAAATATTGAAAATAGATATTTTCGGGTGAACTGGGACGTTTAGGACCCATAGGGGCTGAAAACCAGATCATTTCTGATAGTGTTTTTCCCTTCTGCTCCTTGCCTTGTCACTTTCAATGTCTTGAAAGCAATAAGCCTGCAATAAGCATGCAACAATAAGACACTACAAAATGCCATTATAGTAGGTACCCAGTATGCCTATTTGTAGGTGTAATCATGATTTCCCAAACATGGAAGTTGAACAGACATCTTACATATAGATTCTTCACAAATTTTATTTTTTTTATTAGTATGTTTAAATATTATATATTCTAAGTGCACCTTTTTGAATTCTGGGTTTGTTACAAATATTCATGTAACCCAGATTTATTAAGTCGGATTGATTTTGTTTTTGTTTTTCAGATCGATCCAAGCATTCTACAGCAGACATTACAGCAGAGTAATATACTTGCTCAGCAGCTAACTGGAGATCCCAATATGGCTCCACAGAATCCCTCCCTCCAGGCAACAGAAAATGCAGTGCCAGCTAATGTGGTTATTCAGCCTATATCAGGCCTGTCTTTGCAGCCCACAGTAACATCTTCAGCTAACATGACAATTGGATCCCTATCTGAGCAAGAGTCTGTGCTGACGACCAGTGCTAGTGGTAAGTAGTGCCACTAGTCTTATGCTTTGAATTCCTTAGCGTTATTTCTATTACACATTTATTTTAATACTTCATTTAGTAAGCTAGGTATATGCTTCTTGTAACTGCACATTTGTCAAATTCTCCAAATTTATCACTTTCGAATACAAGGTTTTCATAATGTAGGCTACAAAATAGAAGAATAGGTATAGCTTTTAGGAACATAAAAGCTTTATAACTTGTAGAGGAATATATTAGACTGTGGAAACAGTTTCTCCTTTAGATTACAAGTTCTAGCATCTTACCTTGGCTAAGTCTTTTATAGTAGTTCAAAAAATAATGTAGTAATTGTAGTTTTACAAAATATATATTGTAAAGAAAGGATATTCATAGAATTTTTTTTCTACCTTTTTATATATAGGTACACAGGACATCTCTCAAGTCATGACTTCACAGGGTATGGTGTCATCTTCAAATGGACAACATGAGATAACATTGACCATAAATAATTCCAGTTTGAGTCAAGTTCTAGCTCATGCTACAGGTTCTACTACTGCAAGCTCATCAGGAAGTCCACAAGAAATCACTCTTACAATATCTGGTTGGTATTTCTAATGATTTTTAGTGGTACCAGATCTCTGTTTCATAGGCTAGCTATGCAGTATTTGAGCATATTTTTGCTGTCAGCTGCATTCCTGTGGGGTATTCTTATATTCATCAGTTTTAAAAGGTATTTCCTAAATCTGCCTTTGAGAACCAAATGCAATTGCAGTGAGTACGAATGTTAGATCAGTTCCATGTTTTATTCATAGCCTTATTTTAACAGATATTTCTCAGGGAGAAAGTGCATATAAGCGTTTATTTCCTTGCTGTGCCTCATTTGGCTTAGTGCAAATCCTGGGTAATACTGGGTGGGATAGGAGCAAGCAGCTGAAGGCAGGCATTGGGGTTGAGTTTATTTAATCTAAATTTACTTACATACCTGTTTCAATACATGTTCCAATAGATGTTCTGACCATTCTTGGATGTGTACTGTTCAGTCTTTGTAGTAAGTAGTTAGTACTCTAGGTGTCTTTAAACACATTTAGATTAACTATCTCTACTGCCTTTAAGAAACTTGATTTTATATACAATATAATTAGCTGTCCACTTCCCCCAAAGACACTTTTGTTTAATTACATTTCTTAAATAGATCCAGTATTTTAACTATTAGCCTTTAGTTTGCTAGCTTGTATAGTTTCATGAAGTTCGTGCCTTGAATTTAAGATAGATCAATATTTGTCTAAATACTAATAAGTACAGGTATTTCTCTATATATTGCTATCTAAATCTATATTAAGAGCATGTTGAAGTTTTATGTAAAAATGTGCATGTGAAGAAATTAATTTTGTTTTGGTTTTGTCTTCTGCTTTTAATTTATGATCACATTTTTATATAGTTAGAGTACAGTAGTAGAATAATATTGAGATATTTCTGGCTGTAATTTCTATTTAGGTCAAGATCTTATTCAGCATAATTCTGGAAGCAGTGATCTGAATAGTAGCTTAAGGCTGACAGCACCAACCATCAACAGTCAGAATACAGGTGCGACATTAACTATAAGCAACGACCATCTTCTTTCTCAGGGCACTTCACTAAATGCTCCAGGTATGCTTCCAGTGCATATGCTTTTTTTTTTTTTACAAAAAATAAGTTTGTTTAAAAAAATAAGTGTTAGGCAGGAGTAATACAATCTTGCACATTACAATTAAGTAACAAGATTTAGATGTGTTTTCTCACTAGTTTTAAATTGCTTTACCAATTTAAATTATCCACTCCACAGAACAAGAAGATGCCTACCCCTAGGATATTCTGTAAATTGTTTATTTTTATTTGTTTTTCTTTCTTGCATATATTCCAGAACTTAATACAACAAGTGGAACAAACCTTCCTTCAACAACACCCATATCTCAATCTACAGTTTCTGCCCAGAATTTGGTCATGTCTTCATCAGGAGTTGGAGGAGATGGTAGTGTCACTTTGACTCTTGCTGATACTCAGGGAATGTTGTCAGGTGGTCTTGATGCAGTTACGCTTAATATCACATCACAGGTAAGAGGCGTTTTTCTGGACTGACAGATAAACTAACATTGTTGTCTTCGAGGGCAGAATTTAGGATTTTTCTTAGAAAATAATTTTGCTTGAGATCAATTTTTTGTGATAAACTGGTTTTATATATGGGTGCTGTAACTAATTCTTCAGAAGGCAAAAGCTGTCAAAACCTGTTAAAAATACAAGAAACTTAATGTCTTCCAATTGTAGCTTTTTTTTGTTTGTTTTCCTCTTTAAATAAGAAGGGGCACGAGTAAAGAATATTTGCTGTGGGTACTCTGGGATTAGTTCTTACCTATTCGTAAAACTGGTAGATGTTATTTTCTCAAGGATTGGCATAAATGTTACAGTAAAAATGTTTCAGAAATGTTAATAGCAAATCTACCTAAGGTAAGGTACATGCAGGATAAATAATGAAAAAGATGATTGTCTTTTTGCTTTATTTTTTTTCTTCTAGTTAAACTTTGGCTGTATCTTTGTTCTTCATTGTCATGAGTGAAACTGTTTTGTTGTCATTCTTAATGAATTATTTGCTCTGGTTGGCAAAGTAGCAAAAGCTGTTTTTTTACCCCCTCTCTTCAAAAGATAGGACAATATGATTAAAACAAGAAGCTGTGTTGGAGAGAACTGAAAAACAATTTTAAATTTATATGAGGAAGAATAGTTAATCTTTAATAATAGGACACGTTATGAAGACCATGGTGTAGTACCTTCCTTGAGGTCCTGCATCCTGGAGACCTGAATAAGATCATTCTGTTACCTTGGGCGTGCTTGTGAACATATGAACTGAAGAGTAACTTGGGACAGGTCTTTTCACAGCAACATGAAAGTGTTTAAATCAACTATACTGTCTGGAAATTGATCCAGATTAGGGCCATGGAGATGATTAGAGAGCTGGAGCACCTCTACTATGAAGAGAGGCTGAGAGTTGGGGATGTTAAGCCTGGAGAAGAGAAGGCTCTGGGGAGATTGTATTGTGCCCTTTCGGTACTTAAAGGGGGCTCATGAAAAAGATGGAGACTGACTTTTTACATGGCCTAATAGTGAGAGGACAAGGGGAAACAGTTTTGAAGTTAAATAAGAGAGATTTAGATTAGACCTTAGGGGGAAATTCTTCACTCAGAGGGTGATGAGGCACTGAGGCTGCACAGAGAAGCTGTGAGTGCCACATTCCTGGAGATACTAAAGCCTGGTAGGATGGGGCTTTGATCTAGTGGAATGTGTTCTTGCCCATGAAAGGTGTGTTGAAACCAGAAGGCCCCTTCCAACCCAAGACATTCTATGATTAAAGGGGTAGAATTACAAGAATTTACACAAGAATAATGCCATATGACTATCATCTCCCAAGCAGCTTCAGTATTAATTTCACTTTTTATAATAATGTAAGATTTTTGTGGTGTCATCAAAAGCCAAAGTCAAGAAAAGGTTGTGGGAAGGCTTCTTGCGTGATTCTTGTGAGCTGTTGAGGATTTTTGATATTGCAGAGTAAAGAAGCAACATATAGTTTCATTTCAGAATTTGTAATAATTTAAACAATGTAAATTTAGCAGTGTTGATGTTTATTAATTAGACAGACAGTATTCTTAATACTAAGTCAAGTAAAAAATTGGACGCTACACAAGCACGCTGTATGTAGTATGGATCTTGATAAATGGGCTGGTAGTACGTAACATACATTTACTTGGGAGATGTAGAAGTCTTCAATGTAGAAATAGAAGTAGTGCGATTTTAATAATTCTGAAACTTAATTTGTTATTTTATATTTTGACTTTCATGTATTTTGGAAGTATGTTTTATTAATAGATTTTAAAAAGGAAAAATTTGTGGGAGGACCACACAGAAAAGCAAAAGATAGCATTATGGAAGGCATCATCTGAAGAGGCAAAAGACGAAGGAAGGCTGAAATATGCAGCAATTGATACAAGACTGGGAAAAATTAGCATTTCTGCTTTTATGGACTTCCAATTGTTCTTACTCTTACCTTGGTATATTTAAAATGGGAGGAGAAAAGAGAAAGCTTATAGCAGTTGTTCAAATAAATTGTCATGGTCTTTTTCAAGAAAAAAAAAGTAGCTTTGAGGTATAAAAATAACTCGTGTGACTGCAATTAGTTGTTTAAATGTAGTTACTCTTCCTTTTTTTCTTTTTCTTTTCCCTCCCCTCTTTGACAGGGTCAGCAGTTCCCTGCTATACTCGCAGATTCCAGTCTCGCTAGCCAAAGTGGGTCAGGCTCACAGCAAGTCATACTGGTGAGCCATACACCCCATTCAGCAACTGCAAACTCTGATGAAATAACGTATCAGGTAGATACAATGTATTTCTGTATCTCTTGTGGGTAAAGAATGTTATTAATAAAAATAGTAGAATAATTCCTTTGTATACTGAAGCAGGAAGGCTGATGTCATTCCCAAGTAAGACCACTGGGAAGAGGTTCATTGTGACTTCCCAGTTACCCAGATTGTGTTTAAGTTCTGAGCTGAAAAAGCTTTCTCATATAGAAAAGAGAAATACATTTAATAATGTGTTTCTTTCTGCAAACTGTAGTACCGTGTACTCAGCAGTTTTCTCCAAAAAAATCCAAGTAAATTTGTTAGATAATAAAAATAAATGAAGCTAAGAGCTGTGGGGAAAAGCAGCACCTATTGCTATATCTTTTCTTTCTGAATTTTTTCAGTCAAATTGGTTTAATAATGGAGTATAGACTCTTCGTCTTTTGAAGTGTTTTGAGTTTCCACAGTCTGTTATACATGTGTAGTGTCAGTACTGATATCAGAAGGGGTAGCTCAGACTTATCTTGTTGAAGGTAGAATTAATACTTTTATCCAGTCTGGTGTGTGATCTCTAAACTGGGAAACACGATAGAGGCAGATGATACTAACAGTCAAAAGAAGTGGGGCACTGGATTGGCAAGCAGAGGTCAATATGTAGGCAAGTTGTGATTGATGTGAGTGGGGGAAACTTTGAACATAAAAAAGGCTTGAAAAATGGAAAGGGGACCCTCTTCAAGTTTATGCTCATAAAGGTAGTGAGGTAACAAAATAGTAGAGGAAACTCCCTCATGCTTCTTGAAAATTGTCAGAAATGCATACCTCTCTGACATGTTTGTATGCTGACAGATGCAACTGGAGGTATGCGTACAGTCTGCAGTCTGATGGGAATCGCAGAAAGAAGGTAGAGCACACACAAGTGAAGCACAGCTATGATAAGATTATGGCTTTTAGGACAGGACAAGAAGACTATAGTGGGGTTATGGGGAGTTCTGCCTGGGGGCTGCATGGTAAGTCAGCAGTGGCTTTATGGGTGAAGGCTGGCAGGAAGATCAGGCTGTGGTGAATACTAGTCATTTGCTACATGATCACATGATTACGAAGAATCAGAAGATTTGTATTTCATCAGACATAGTCTTGGGCTACCTGCCCCTAGCTCACACTTTGAGTAGGGGAGCTGAACTAGATGATTTCAAGAAGTCTCTTCCAACCTAAGTAATTCTGTGATTTGCAATCCCTGGTTTGCATATACTTCAGCCTGCCTGAGATCCTCTGAAAGGGCAACAATCCAGGGTGCCAGGAACCTAGGAAACTTCTGGAGTGTATTGATGCCTCCTGTACCAGGAAGTCTGAAAAGCCAGCAAGGAAGGATGTTCAGCTGGGCTTCATAATTGCAAACAAGGAAGAACTGGTTGGGAATATGAATGTCAGGAACACCCTTGGTAGCTGAGACTATAGATAACAGAGTTCAGGCGCCAGAGAGAAAGAAACAAACAAACAAAATGACTGAACTGCTGCACTCAACAGTGTTGTTACCTGTGTAACAAAGTCAGTGCCAAGGCCAATTGCTAGTGGTGTACCTCAGGGTTGAAATACTGGTACGAGTACCATTTAACCTCTTCATTAATGACCTGCATGATAGAACAAAGCGCATACTCAATTGATTTGCAGATTATAGAAAACTGTGAGGAGTTTTTGATGGACTGGATAGTTGTGCTGCCATTCAGAAGCATATCGATAGGCTAGAGAACTGGGCCAACAGGAACCTCATGAAATTCCACTTAGGGAAATGCAGAGTTCAGTCCCTGGGGAAAAATAACCCCATGCACTGGTATGTGCTGGAAAGCAGCTTAGTAGAGCAGGACTTGAGGGGGAGTACTAGTGAACAAGTAGTTAACCATGAGTTAGCAATGTACTCTTGAAGCAGAGGTGGCCATCAGCATCCTTGGATTCATTTAAGAGGAGGATTGGGAGGGAGGTGATTGTTGCCCTCTACACAGCTCTTTTGAGGCCCCATCTCTGGAGTACTGTGTCCAGGCCTGGAGCCCCCAGCACAAAAAAGATGCAGAGCTCTTGGAATGGGTCCAGAGGAGGGCCACTAAGATGATCCTAGGGCTGGAGTACCTCTCCTGTGAGGAAAGCTTGAGGGAACTGAGCTTGTTTAGCTTGGAAAAGAGAAGGTTCTGGGGAGACCTCATCGTGGCCTTCCAGTACTTGAAGGGAGCATATAAACAGGAGGGGGAACAGCTGTTTTACGAGGGTGGATAGTGATAGGACAAGGGGGAATGTTTTTAAACTGAGACAGGGGAGGTTTGGATTAGATATTAGGAGGAAGTTTTTCACTCAGAGGGTAGTGACGTACTGGAACAGGTTGCCCAAGGAAGTTGTGGATGCCCCATCCCTGGAGGCATTCAAGGCCAGGCTGGATGTGGCTCTGTGCAGCCTGGTCTAGTGGTTGGCAACCCTGCACATAGCAGGGGGGTTGAAACTAGATGACCATTGTGGTCCTTTTCAACCCAGGCCGTTCTATGATTCTATAATGGGCAGCAGGGCAATAGGAGATGATTCTTTCCCTTTACTCAGCACCAATGAAAGAACATGATCTGTAGTGCTTTGTCCAGTCATGAGCTCACCAGTAAAAGAGGGACATGAACATATGGGAGGGAGTGCAGTGAAGGGCCACAGAGATGTTCGTGTAAGCGTCTGTCGTAAGAGGAGAGACAGAGTGCGAGGATTGTTCAGCCTGATAAAAGCTGTCATGGTGGTTGGTGGTGGTGAGGTTGTTCTTAACAGTGTGCATAGTATCTGATGTGAGAGAGTAAAGTAGAGCCAAACTGTTTTCAGTGGTGCCTAGTGAAAGGATAGCAAGTAATAACTCTTGTTTCACTGTGAGTGAAGGTTGTTGAACCTTGGACAGGTTGTCAAGCGAAGCTGAGGAGTCTCCATACTTGATGATATTCAGATAACCTGTCTGGACATGGCCATGAGCCTTCCAACTTGAGCTATTCTCTTAACATCTTATGCGTGTTATTTTTACATTCGCATATGATTGATTGCGAATTCTGAACAATTTTGCAGGGTTCATATACTCTGTGAAAAGGGGTGATCTAAAATTTTACTTGACCATATTGTCTCTCTCTTCTAAATTTAAGACTAGATTTTGTCTTTCTAAATTAATCATTGAGGCATTTGATAAGGCTTACTGGAATGTCACCTGCAGACTGTGACAGTACCTGCGTAGCCATACGGTAGCAGTCAAAATGTAACACTAATGAAGATTACTTTCTTTTCTGGTGACTGTTAATTGACCAGTAAACATTTCGGCGATTTCTTGAGAGGTTCCAACTAGTTGGAAATGTATAAATAAGTGTGTGTGATAAAAGGTTTTTTATAATCCCTTCTTTCAGTTGGTTTGATATTACATCATTACTGATTTTGTTACTATTCCGCTTTCTACTATGGATAATGTTCTGCAGTTCTCTGTACCTTTCTCAAGTTAAGTTCATCCTGAATAAGACACTTAGGGTAGCACTTAGTTTCTTTTCTGTATTTTCATTTATTTCTTTTTAAAGAAAAAAGTTCTATAAAGTTGAACAAGTTTCGTGTTATCTTATTTGAGAAAAGTGAAACACAGCAAAACCATGCCCAGACCCTCTCAGCTTTTCGTTGTTATTTCAGTTAATCTGAGACTGTGTTAGTAGCACAAAACTGCTTACTTAAGGTAATTGAATCCCTGATGAATAAATTAACCATATGGAAAAACATAAGCATTCTCCTTTCTAAATGTCAGAGATGCTTTCTCTCTCTCTCTCTCTCTCTCTTTTTTTTCTCTGAAACATTTTTGGCTTTGAATTTTGTTTGGTGAGAATCATCTGAGATCTGAGGAATATAAAACTGGGTGTAAGAAAATATTTACGTACTCAAACACATCAGATTTTTACAACATAAATGAATTTGAGCATAGTTACTCTGATCTTTTTGTTTCCTTAAAATTTGGTCATTCTTAAGAGCAGTGAAATACATGTTTCTGTTTACATACAACTTGTCTTTCCTTTGTGTTGATAAGGTGCTTGCAAGCACTCTCCAAAAATTGGTCACATCAAAGCAATGTCCAGAACAACCACCCAATCTGCTGTGAGTGTACTTAAGTAATTATTTGACTGTGTTTTATAAATCATTGTAGGTAACAGAGGTTTCTCCTAATGTGACTAAAAGCAATCAAGCAGAAAAAGAAGGTCGTGTGCACCAGTGTTTTGAGTGTAGTCAAACCTTTTCTTCGGCCACCATGTTGATGCATCACAGTAAAGAGGTTCATGGCAAGGAAAGAATACATGTTTGTCATGTCTGCAATAAAGCCTTTAAGCGGGCAACACATCTCAAGGTATTTGGTAATAACAGTGGATTGTTCTGTTAACTCGTTCTTTTATTTTGGAATTGTTGTCATGTTACTGAAAGATGCCTGTTAGCCCTTTACTTTTCCTGTCCTGTTCCTGTGTGTGAAGTGCGTGTCTGAGAGTGGGAATTCAAATGACAACATCTGCTGAGATAACTCTTTCCTGGAGCACAGAGAAGTTTTTAATGCATGTGTTGTCTACAAAAAAGAAAAATGTGGATACCTGTCATGTAAACAGTGATGTCAGAAAAAGATTTTTATTCTGTTCTCTTATATGTATTATTGTTACTTATCTTGTTTTCCAGATACACTTTTTGTAATTGTAAAATGCAAAGCAAAATCCTTGCTATTATTTGATTTCTGGGTGTTCTGTTCTGTGAGTAACAGAATTTTTAAAATCCCCTTATATTTTTGCTGTTCAGTACTGTTTGGTGGATGAGAAGCTGGACATGAGCCAGCAGTGCACACTTGCAGCCCGGAAGGCCAACTGTGTTCTGGGCTGCATTAAAAAAGGGGCAGCCAGCAGGGAGAGGGAGATGATTGTCGCCCTCTACTCAGCTCTTGTGAAGCCCCATGTGGAGTACTGCATCCAGGCCTGGGGTCCCCAGCACAAAAAAGATGCAGAGCTCTTAGAACAGGTCCAGAGGAGGGCCACCAAGATGATCAGAGGGCTGGAGCTCCTCTCCTGTGAGGAAAGGTTGAGCGAACTGAGCTTGTTCAGCTTGGAGAAGAGAAGGCTCTGGGGAGACCTGTTTGCAGCCTTCCAGTACTTGATGGGAGTGTATAAACAGGATTGGGAACAGCTGTTTACGAGGGTGGATAGTGATAGGATGAGGGAATTGTTTTAAACTGAGACAGGGGAGGTTTAAGTTTGATATTAGGAGGAATTTTTTCACTCAGAGGGTGGTGACGCACTGGAACAGGTTGCCCAAGGAAGTTGTGGATGCCCCATCCCTGGAGGTATTCAAGGCCAGGCTGGGTGTGGCTCTGTGCAGACTGGTCTAGTGGTTGGCAACCCTGCAGGGGTTGAAACTAGATGATCATTGTGGTCCTTTTCAACCCAGGCCATTCTGTGATTCTATGATACCTCTTAAGAGAGTTTTTCAGAAGATTTCTTTTCACTGTAGTATCATATTTTAAGGAAATATACCTTGGTTGTGAAGTTTGTGCCCTTGGGGTGAGCACATGTGACAAGAACATGGTTGGTTCTTGGGAAAACATAAAATGCTGTGAAACTCGGTTATCTATATTTCCTATATTTTAGGAGAATTTTTTCAGCAAGAAAAAAAAGATTTAAATACAGGATTGGTAATTGTAAAGATGAAGAAATCAGATACCAATCTCTTAAACTTCTTTTTGTAGAAGTAAATTTTTTGAGCCCAGCATTAGTGAACTAAGTTCACTGAAGATAAATTATTGTTAATACTTAATAAAATTTCATATTCTGCTGTCTTACCTTTCAGAGCTTTTTAGGATGGTTTTTAAGAACCTTATTGGTTTTTTGTTTTTTTGTTTTTTTTAAGTAATTTAGCAGTTGGTTGTAAGTGATTCCATTTGCATGCTAAAGCTGTAGCTGTGTGTGTGTTGCTACAGTCGTTTCCTTCTGAGGCCTTCACTGTTATAGAATGATCTTCATTTGGGTCCTGGGTACAAATGCCTGAGTATCAGACAAGTGAGGGGGAGATGGATACTGTAGTGAGGGGGGAAAAAGTATCCAGTGCTAGCTTATGATGCATAGTTGACCAAAATCTGTGTTTGTAAGTGATGAAAACATTCAAATGGTTTTCATGACTAACGTTATATTATTTTACTTCAGATAATTTGTGAAGGTACTAATGTATGCAAAATAAATAGTTCTTGACAGAGGCTTTCAGAAGTGTAAAGCTACTGATGCCTCAGCTGATGACATACAAATGATGATGATGACATGCAAAGAGATGACATACAAAAAAGTATCTCTTTTAGGAAAAAGAAATGCAGGTTTCCATCTTTGTTTTCTGTTGATGACTAAGATCATCTGCTTTTATCTTCAAAATGTGAATATATTTCTATGCTCAATACTACAGGTTCTTTGAAATGGTTCTTAGATGTCATCTTTCTCTTTGCTACCTTAGGAGCACATGCAAACTCATCAGGCTGGACCTTCACTGAGTTCCCAGAAGCCTCGAGTGTTTAAGTGTGATACCTGTGAAAAAGCTTTTGCCAAACCAAGTCAGCTGGAGAGACATTGTCGCATTCACACAGGTAACATCAGAAATGATCTTCATCTCATAAAATTTTCTCATGCATATGTGACTGTTACATTTTGGAGTATTTGTTCTTGGATTCAGGTAACTGCATTTAAATAACAAAGAAAATAGACAAGAAAAAGTTAAAATGAGAGCAAACTTGAAATCTCAAGTAGCGTGATGTTCTGTTTAAATCTATGCTTAGTAGTGAGACTAAGAATCTCCACATATTGGTACTCGCTGTACTGCAGCAGTGATGTGAATGCATGAGCTTATGTTGAAAGTTTTGTCGTTGAAATAGATTAATAAAAGGATATTTTAAGGCATTATTTAAGAACACTGGTTATCTTCAAGGTTATAGGAGAATGTGCAAATGTCTTGGTGTGTTCAGTCATGTTAAATAAGGGACAGTCTTAATTGCTGATGCTGACTGCTGTATGTGATGCTACGTGGTTAGTTCAACTATTAGTCAGTTCATCTATGTCTGCTGCAGAAGTATAGTGTTGTGTTCTTTACCGCTGAGTTATTTTCTTCAACTGTTATTCTATAATTATACTACACCGTCTCCCCCTAGGGAACACATATTTCCCTTGATAAAGTGCTCTTCAGGCTGCAGTTTGTGGCCTGCCACAAGGAGAAAGCTACGTGTAATAGAGCCCGTCTGCCTTCCCCTTCATCTTGTGTGTATTAACAACATGAGTTTTAAATATTGGAGTCATTTCTCTGAAACAACTACTTTCTTCCATACCACTGCTACCAATTAATGGCTGTCATGTCTGCTAGAATTAAAAAGGAATGGATAAAGTTAACCATATTGCTTCTAAGCTGCTGAAGGCTAAGGAATATAACTGTGTGTGCTGTAGCATAGGAGGACTCCCAGAACATGATTACTGTGATTCAGTGAGTCAGCCAGAGCTTTCTCTGTCTGCGATATCACTGTCTTATGTAGCTTTTGGCTACTGTTCGTGGAGTTAAAGCAAAACTTCTAATCTCTTCATTTAAGCTATCTTGTTAACCTTGTCATTTTTCCTTAGTTGGCATCACTTGCTTGTCTCATGAGGTATAATATGAGTTTCATCTTCACTTTGTACCCACAGATTCAGTCTTGTAATTTTAAGTATTGTATCTCTGAAGAATAGGCTTGCCCTTATATTTAACTGTCTTGTGTATGCTCTCATTTCATATATCTCAGACTATTAGAATTTTCTTTTCTCTGACTTCTACGAATAAGTGTCTTACTCAGATCCATTTGAACTGCTTTGGCTTTTCTGCAGAACTCACTGCCAGATGTCTCTTTATCGTGCTGGACTTCCATTTATACACCTTCGTTCTTCTCTGTTGCACCAACTGCAAACTGTCTTCATGCTCAAGTGACTTTGAGCTGCACTTAATCACATTCTCTCAATCTCCCTGTCTCCTCCTGTCGCTTCCCCTATCTGTCCATATGTCTGTCCTTCCTTGCTTCCCTCTTCCCTCTCTACACCAGATGACCCATGCTGAGCTTTTTATTCCTGTCTCTAATCAGCACGTGATCCCTGCATTTCTCTCCATGTTTAAGATTCCCCTCCACACATTTGGCACAGCATGCTAGAATGCACGCAGATGTTGAAGGGACTGAATATGTTCCTTGAGTGTTCATTGAATAGCATCTTTAAATTCTTTTTTTTATTTATGTGACTTCTGGTAGGTTTTTGATGTGTGGGGACCATTGCCAGTATTGATTATTTAGATTACCTGATTATGCCGCTACACGCTTGTTGTCTTTTCATTATTTTCTCATACTTATAGCTGATTCTTAAAATTTGCGTTTGTTTCTGCTCTGTGTTCATGAAGGACTTAACGTGGTGGAATTTCAGTCTACATCTAAGGCTGCATTGTGGTATTATGAATAATAAATAACAGGATTTCCAATGGAAGACGGGGGAAAAAAAGTAGATGAAGCTGGAAACGTAACATTGCCACAGGGAATTGCTTTAACTTGCTGTGTAACAGTGATCCTATTTAAAAAGAAGATTAAAAAAAAAAAGATTGTTAGCTGATGAATGACTCTGATTAGGGTTAGAATACTCCATATTTACCATTGTGTATAAGCAGTTACTGAGATCGAGGTATACGTTATCTATCTGTGCTTTCTTGCAGGCTTTTGGAATGTATCATGAAGTCTGCAAATAAATGGACATAGTCTGTCACTTGCTTTTTTGAAAAAAATTTGAGGAGAATTATTCAGGAATCCATGTGTTTGTGGATAAATTAGATCAGACCTGTATAATGTACAGCCTGCTATGGCATTGCTTGATCTGGTACAGTGAATTTGGCTAATTCAGTTGACTAATTCAGCACATACTCTGCATACTGTCAAAACTAAAACAGGAGCAATAATTGCAAGAGTTGAGTTATTAGCATTTACCAGGCAGCTGAGAGTCAGAGAAGTTCCAGGTGCTGCTTGTCTTTTTGCACTTCTCATTCTGTTGCTGCTGTGCTGAGAACTCTAGCAGAAAAGGATAGGAGAATGGAAAGAGAGATTCAAGAACTTGGTTAATTTATGTTTCAAATATTTTTGCTAAGGAAATCTTGAGATTTGGGAATCCTGAGAGCAGCTTCAGAGATTGTGCAGTGGGAGGGTATGTATAGATAGGGGTGTAAAAAGGAGATGAAGTACAGGTGTGTGCGTTAGGCTGGAAAGGGATGAGATCCTCCTTATGTCAGTTCAGGAGTAAGTTTTCAGTGCAGATGTAATAAGATAGACTTTCAACTCCTGGTAGATAATGAATCATTAAGTCCCGATAAGGAGTGATGGGTAAGCTGATATGGTACAGCTGTTCTCATGTTTTAGAGGTTTCTGCTGATCCTGTGCATTCTAATCTAGTGGGCTGTCTGCTTTCATTCCTCCATACCTTACCCAAAGAGAATTTCAGTTATTGTGAGTGATGACTGTTCTTTTTGAGAGTAAAACTGAAGAAGGGGAGTACAGCTTCTTTGTGGTTACTGTGGAACATTCTCATTATATTGAGGGCAGGAAGAGAAAGGCAGGAGTTGCAATCAAAGATGATGAACTGCCTTCAAAATTCCGTAATAGCTTGCTTTCTGTTTAACTGGCTTAAATAATTCAGATGTTAATAAAAGGCAGTGCTGTAAGAGTCCCACACATAGTCTGATAGCAAGGAACAAGACAGTTTCCTTCCTGCTTTGGCTCATGCTGTCCATTATAATATATAGTAGCACTTCAGGAAGGCTGTGAAGAGACCAGAGTCCCTTTATACATCTGTTTCTAATAAATCTGCACCATCATAGAAGAAATTATTTCTATTTTGGAATCTCTTGTAATTTACTCTGTAAATCTTCAAATATTTTTGGGTTTCTTGTATGTGAGTGCTCAGGAGCTGGGAGTGCCCACAAGCTGATAAGTCCTTGCTGAATTATTTTCTGTGCTGTTGTTTGAAGTTGTGGGCTCACCTGCTGCTGAAACATGGTAGTCATTCCTTCAAATGTTCTAAAAATCTCTGAAGACCAAGCAAGTGAAAATGTCCTGCAAAGAAGTCTTTAGATTGATAGAAAAGCCTATTATATGTGAGAGCAGCTAAGGTTAAGCCTAAACCAATTGGCTTTCCTAAAGGAATGATCCTTGCCTGTGAGAAACTGAGATTCCTATGTTGATTAAACACTTACAATAATTTATAATACGCAGTACCTACTGAATTCATGGCCCAAAGAAAAACACATTTTCTTCTCTGAGTAAAATCATAGAATCATCTGAGTTGGAAAAGACCTTGAAGATCATCAAGTCCATACATCAACTTGACCTACTGAGTCCCATCACTAAACCACATCCCTTAGAGCCTTCCACACTTCTCTTAAATACCTGCAGGGATGGAAGCTCCACTTCTTCCAGGGCAGCTTCTTCTGGTGCCTAACCACCCCTTCTGTGAACCAGTTCTTCCTAATATGTAATTGAAATTTCCCCTACACAACTTGAGTCTCTTTCTTTGCATCCTTTAATTGTCTTATACATTCAGGCCTCATCAGTGAAGAGCAGTTTGGATAAACACTGCAGAAATTAGAGGGAAGCAAATGATTCCACGTCTGGTAGAAGAAGCCATATGGCGTAATCCCTTACACAGCACCAAAATGGCTGCTTATTTTAGAACGGAAAAGTGAAAGTATTGGAGGAAACATTTTTAATTCAAACTAGTGAAATCATTCTTAACAAAAATAAAGAACACTTTTGTGCTGCAGTTCGTGTTTCTAGATCAAGAGCCCCTTTTCTTGTCTATGCTGTAATCTTAAGAGAAAAAATAATCACAGGCTGCATGCTGTACACAGAGAAAAAGCGTCAACATCTTTTCTGCAAAAGCAGAACTTTGAGTGAAGGGTGGAAGTTGGGTTTCAAAGTAATCAGTTCCTTCTAATCAGAGTATTGAAGTGAGCGTGGCTTTGACCGTAATTTTGCACTGCACTGGAGTTTTGTAATGCTGTGAAACTTGATTTCTTGAGAGTTTTCCTGGGAACAATCCTTTGCATGCAGATATTGTCAATAGCCTTGTTGGAAAGGCTGTGTAATGATCACATTCTTGAATGGATTTATCAATACAGTCTTCCCGAAATCTTTCTTATGGACCACATCTGAGAGTTGCTTTAGTAGACAGGTGAATGGAAACAATATTTTGCAAGCCTGGCCAATTTTCCCTCAAAATTCAAAGTAGAAATATATTTAAAGCTTTGTTTCAAGATGTAAGAATGTATTCCTGTACTTGTTAGCCGAATTGGTTTGTAGTCTGAACAGTAATCTTCCCTTTTCAGCTTGCCTGCTCCCCAGGTCTATCTTCCTTCTGCTTATCTTAAGTAGCAGAGTATTATTTGCTTCACTGTAACATAAGTGTCTGAGGTCCTCTTGGAGTGACATCCTAATAGAAATATGCTTCTTTTAGGTCCGTATGTTTCTATTAGGATGTCTTCTCTCTCTCCAAGAGTGCTTTGAACTGAAGCAGTGTTTTCATCCCTTCAGAAATCAGGGAGTAACTAGAGATGATGAGAGCAAAAGGAATAGTATCCTAGCCCAGGAACAATTTTATCCTCTGCCACTGGTCTCATATTAAAGAGGAAGAAGAAAAAGCCGAATTAACTATAGTGATCTTTTCTTATTGCTGAAATACTCCTGTGTTTCGGTTTGCCAAGAGGTCTGATTTCTATTCCAAATGTTGAGTTTGGGTTGAGTCTGAGACAGGTCCAGATTGTTCTTACATCTTTTGCTTGCCATGTTTTCATTCTGGTGAGTAGGAGGTATATCTGGTAGCAAATGAATTATTGAATGAATTTATACATAAATCCTTTATTTGTAAGTATAGGAACTTCTGTTCCTGTTTACTTTCTGCTGCAGCTGTACTTACTGGCAAGAAGAGCAGAGACAAGTGAGACAAAATGAAAGGTCATTGTCTTAGGGAGCTTTTTTTGTGCTCAGAAACCTTTCTCCTACTCTAATGTTGGTGCTGTTTGGAGTTTACAACAGTAAGCGCTCTTTCTGTTACTGTTTGACCTGTAGCTCTAATTAGTTAATACTTTTAAGTTTACTTAATGATTTACTAGCGTTAAATATTCTTTTATTGATTGCCTGAGAAGCTGCAATACCTGAGAAGAAATGAGCACAGGGGTAACGAAGGAAGAGATCATTTGTTTCATTTAAGATACCTGTTGGAATCTTGTCATGATGATGAAGTTGTGGAGGTTTTACTAAAAAATTACTAATGTTGTGAGTCCTGTGCAAAATTACCAGCATTGTTTTAACACATTCAGCATTCTAGTTTCTTACAGACATCAGCTTTGTTAACTTCAGAATACTGTTTTATCTGTTATACTGTTACTCGTAAATGCTGTAAAATGGTGATGGCCCCCTCAAGTACAGAAAAGTCATGTTGGTAAACTGATTTTTTTTTTAAAGTCTCTTAAATAGTTTGATATAATTTAGATATGAAATTTAACAGTATCGATGACTTAGGATTCGTGGAAATATTCTGATATTTCATTTAGGATGTTTTGCTGGTTATATGGAGTCGTAGCACTACTTGAGAGAGATGCAAGGAAACAAATTGTGTTTGTATCTACTTAATTTCTAGGTCATCTTAATTATTTTATTGAATTCGGAACTTTATATGTTTAAATGAACATTAATTGCATTTTTCTCTTTTAGGGGAACGGCCATTTCAGTGTACGCTGTGTGAAAAGGCTTTTAACCAGAAGAGTGCTCTTCAGGTTCACATGAAAAAGCACACGGGAGAAAGGCCTTATAAATGCGATTACTGTGCAATGGGATTTACACAGAAAAGCAATATGAAACTTCATATGAAACGGGCTCACGGTTACACTGGTATGTAGCACAGTGATAGCAGTGGCAAGTACAGGAAGCTGCGTGGTTTACTAGGAAATCAGAAAGTGTTTACCCTTAGTCACTGAAGAATTAGCCATCAGTAAGCTGAAGAGGAGCTGATGAGCTAATAGTTGAACACAACCCAAATAACACCTCGAAACACATGGGTTACTGCTTATGGTTCTGTGGTTGTAGTGGAGCCCTCTATTGCTAAAATAGAAAGTTCGAAACCTAGTATAAGGGAACAATTGATTGTATTCTTGTGGGTAGCTTTTCCCAAAATGTTTTTTTTTTTTAAAGCAGTGTCTATAGAATCTGAGGTATTTGTAGGATGCCTCTTTATGAAGTAGTTGCAGAATAGGTTTCCAAGCGTAATTCTTTTATTCACAAGTAATAATTCTCAGCATATTTCCATTTTTCTTACACTACCCATCCAGTCATACTCATTTTCTTGTTCTCTTCTGCTTTGGTAGGTCCTGTGCAAGAACCTGCTAGTAATCAAGAACAAGAAGGGGAAGATATTAGTCGTGCTCTGAATTTAGAAGAAGTGGTACAAGAATCGTCAAATGAATGGCAAAATATAGGCAGTGTTTTTCGATGACACCTTGATGTCTGAAAGCTGACCTTGTTGGGTTTTTTTTTGAACTTGAGTTTCTCTAAAGAAGTTTTCAGAGAAGGAAAAAGATGGATTTTACAGTTGAAGCTTCAAGCATTGGAAATATTAACGATACGATAATATATTGTAGGATTTTTTTTAATTATTTGCAAAAGTTACCTAAAAGAATCAATGTCTTTTTTTTAATCTTGTTGAAAAATATTGTGAAATCATCACTTAATGTGTGCTAAGTTGTCTGTGAATGAATGAACTCAGGTAATACTGCATACAGTTTCATCTTCTAATTCACAGCCAGTATATCTATTTGAAAAATGAACTGGAACTTCGTACTAGAGTAGAATTTTGAAAGGAGGGGAAGAAGAACTTCATGGGAAAACCATGAAGCTGTTAGTTTTCTTTTTTTTTCTTTTTACCTATTTAAAGAAATAATTGAGTTTGGAAACACAATGTTACAAGTAGATGCATGTAGTAAAAAGTAATTCTTTTCTTTTTACGAGGCACAGGAAAAGGCTGTATTTTTGTTTTAAGTTAGTGCATTTTCAGAATGTTGAAATAAATTGCCCTGAATGTATGGCTTTTCATGAGTGAAGCTCTTGAGAGGGAGCGTGTTCATTTCCATTCCAACCACAGAGGCAGGTGGTACATAAAAGCGCTTGAGGTTTTAAATTCAGCAGTAATTATTGAAAGAGATTTCAAACCAGGAAGGGTTACGAGGAAGGCCTCTTTTATGTTTGCTGTGTCGGATTAGCAGGTACAAATCCCAGCGTCTGTGGAAGGCACAGCCGTATGCTAAAGTTGGGAAGTCAACATACAGTTTTATGTCAGCAGTGAGAAAGTGAGATGCACGCTAGGTCACCTATATTATACAAAATTCCCCAGTGCTGTAAACAGTTACTTCAAATCTGTAAACTACTCATTGTTTTCTTTGTGGATTTTGGAAATACGTTACTTTTATTTGTTGTTTAATTCACTTCAGTTTCATCAAAACTACCTAGATGACTAAGCAGTGCTTTGAAAGGTGCCACTTAAATCTATTCATAGCAAAGAAACACTGGAGTAAAGACATGACATAGTCATCTGTTAGACATTCCAAAGACAAGCTCTTTTCTTATTTTTACCTTGTTCTTTTGAATTTTATTTATATGTTACATATATATATATAGATATATATGTGTGCTTGTGTGTATATATATATATGTATATTTAAAGTTATATGAGCCTCTGTGTGGCTGATCGGTATATTTTGTAAATACTAATCCTGGTTGCAGGAAGTTCATCTTTTCGGTTTGCTGCAAGTGCTCCTAGATCAGTGGTGGTTTCATTGTACTATAATACAGAGCTGAATTTGAATTTACTTTCTGAAAGATGTTTGCTCTCAGATCCAAAAAGCTCTCTTTTGTAAATATTGTCTATACTTTGTCTATGATACCAACTAGCTATTTCAGATTGCTGAAGCAAGAAATTACTGTTTTTTCGATAGGGCATCTCTTACTTCTTTTGTTAACTCTTTTGGCATATGTATATAAGTAATATAGTTGTTGACATGAAAATAACACTTTTGTTATGTGGAATATTTAATTCAAAAACATGTTAAATAATATTACTCTTTTCCTAATCCCGTTTTGTGTATTTGTTTTATTTCATCCTGGATTGTAGGAAACTAAAAACAGCTTAACAGAAGCACACCTGTATTTTATTCAGAGAGCGCATGTGAAGATCTGCCAGCAGTGCCTTTCCTTCCGGACAGCAGTAGTGTTTCAGCTATACAAGAAAGATGTCTTTGACAGTTGTTCTCTGAAGGCATGCTGAACCCCTTGCATAGCATGCTTTTTATGCATAATTACAGAGAATTAGAAGCTGTGTAATCCTGAATCAGTTCTGATGGGCTGTATGCTATATAACATGTATAAAACCATTTTGCTACGCTTTCAGGGAACAGCTTGTAAATGCACAGCAAAGTTGATTGGAGATGGTTTGTTGTGTGATGACAAAAGATGGTCACATCCAAATGCAGTTCCATACTTCCTAATGGCTATGTGATTGCTGACTGCTTGGGGGGTATTCATCCTGCTCTGGCTGTGATTGCTTTGCCAGCGAGTAACGAGTGGTGGTGACTGACACTAAGAGAACGTGTACTAAAAGCAGGTTATGTCTTGTGAAGGGGTGCAGTTTTAAAATGGTCACTTCTCTAAGTGTTTTGTCTTGATTAGAGGTAGCGAGTGTGTGTTCCAAATCCTGGAAATGACAAACAGACAGCATGAGCTGTGTAATCCCCTGATACTTTTCCTCAATGCAGTCTGCTTCTCCTTTAGTGCTTGCACTCCTGTCAGTTAGAGTAGACAAACTTTCTAAAACCTGTTTTGTAACGTGGTGTTTTATTTGCTTCCCTCCCCACCATCCCGCCTCCTTGTTGGTGAACTTCAGGAATCCATTCTCAAGTATCCTCATACAGAGATTTTCACCGTTGAGGCTACTCGGTGAGATTGAACTGGAAGTGTTCCAAGCAGTGTATCTGCAGACGTTCAGCATGGATGCAGACATTGGAACAAATACATTCAGAATGCTTTAGAAAACATTGAGTTAGATGCGTCTTGTTTAGGAAGCAGAACTCTTATCCAAGGGCTTTGCTGAAGAATCAGATTGCGTTGTGAGTGAGGGAACAGGCCATAGGAGTGCCTCAGTTCTTTCTGGGTTGTTGCAGTAGTAGGTCTGTGCTTGCCTCAGGCCTGGTAGTGTGTGCCTGCCCAAGGATTCCCTTTGGTTTATGTCCCTGCCTTCAGTACAAGAAAGAATAAACGTCTAGTGCTGGTCCTCCGTTCTCTCTTGTTTTAAAACTAGTCATATAGCCGTTTATAGTGCTGTTTGGTTTTGTTTTTGTCAAAACTGCTGGGTAATTGAAAGACTAGGTTTCAGTCTAAGTCTTAGTCTTTCCCTCAAGACTTCTGTTGGTGAAATATTGTATTAAATTACTGTACCTTTTCTCCTATATGAAGTAAATTTTAAAAAAGCCATTTCCAGCCTTGGGAAAGGTTACTGGGGGAAGAGGAAAGCGATGAAGGAGAGGAATCAGCTTTGGATAACTTCTGTACACTCAATTTTTTTTACCTTAAATATTCTTTTTTACTTGTGAAGAGTTCTTTAAAAATCAAATGGAGTATTATGTACTGTGATTGAGGAAGATGCTGTTTGCTATGTTTATTTACAAAGGCAGAATTTCATAGCTTTTTTACCTTGCGGTGTCCCCCTGGGTGTCCCATGAATCCCATGTCATAGCATCAGCCTTGTGGGCCCTGCTCAGGCACCACCAATGTCACAAGAAGCCTGTGAACATGCAGCTGAGGCATTTTCCAGTATCTTCAGCACTCTGAATAAACAGCAGGAGGAAAAAAGGAGCATTTTTTTGTACACAGCCTATGTTACAAAAGACAAAACCGGTCCAGGTTTCATTACACATCGATTACTTTATTTTGATAAATTTTAAAAGCTTTGTTCCCATAAGAACAATATGTCTTCAAATTAAATCCACTATTACGTTGCCGAGTATAAATCTGGATGAAGCTACAATAGAAAAATACACATAGCAAACAACGCAGGTAACAGAAGATGCAATACATGTGTATATACTTAATTTTGGTGGTTTTGTTTTCCTTAGTCTCTATTTTCTATTCTCCATCTTCCCTTGCTTTGTATTAATGGACGCTGAATATAAACCTACAATAGATTTAGACGTGAATTAACATACATGTGTATAGGTAACTTCTACTGGACACACAGATGCAGTTTCAACTTGGGAAGCATTAACCTCAGTCTACAACATGGGCTAAAACTAAAAAAGAAAGTAATTAATCAGACACTTACTTAGAGAAGAGCTTGAAGGAATGGTGAGTTTAAGTAATAAAACAGTGCAATTCAGAAGAGCCTTGTATTTCTCTGCATGTGGTTGGAAATACCATTGCCACACACTCATTTTAGTTATCTGTGAACAATTAATATCTAAATCTAAGTCGGTTATAACTCATTTCTATGAGGCAACTACAGTACAACAGTTAAATGTTCACAGTAGTTTACTATGAGTTTGCTTTGGTGCACTGCCCTTAACAGGCATCCAGATGTTACTCAGGCAAAAGAAGAGCCAACCAAATATAACGCTGCTGCAATACCAAGAGCAAGGTTTGAAGTTTTCTCACGAGATGTGCAGGACTATCTGAGACACCAGTACTGAAGGGCTCTCTTTCAGAAATTAGACTTATTCATGTATATATATATATAATTACTTACTTTACTGCAAAGTTTATGCTGTTGCAGCAGAGTTTGTGTGGAGCAACAGTGACGTCTGGTGGTCACGTGTGCGATCTGATGTTTCGTCGCCGGGAATATCCCTTGTTTCTTAGCATTAGTCTAACTCAAATTTGAAATCCTCTTTCTCTCCCTCATCTACTCTTAATTCTAATGGTTTGGATGCGGTGAGCAAGTTGTGGTGCGGAAAGCGTTTCCTTATTGCCGTTGCTCTGCATCGTATTGATTCTACAACATCTGCCCCCTCCCACATTTCACATACCTTGAACTCGCAATGTTTGGTGAACCTTTCCGTGACTGCCTAATCCTGTTATGAAAATAAATTATTCTGTGAGTGAGAGAAGGAAGATTAAAACAAAACAGAAACCAAACCAAAGTCCCAAATCAAAAAAGAAAAAAAAAAAAAAAAAAAGGATTTGGATAAACAGTCCTTACAACTTCTGCACATGGTGGATTTTGTGTTTGTTTTTACAGCAGCGTTTCGAAAGCTCATTAACAGCAGTGCTCAGTATCCAAGTCATTAACTCTTTATTTGCGATTCTGACGTTCACTAAAATGAAACCAGAAGGCTGGAGCTCAGATTAGGTGCTTGGGAGAAATAATGAAGTCCAGCATACAGTTAGGGCACCCTGAAGGAGAATGAGTAAAAAGTCAGCTGTCTTGTTACTCTACGTAAAATAGGGAGAACAGCTAGTAAAGCTACTTTGTGTGTTCCTTTCATTCAACTGTTGGTCAGGGATTGCCAATAGAAGTTTGTATCATCTACTGCATGCAGAACCTAATTGGCACTAAGTAATGGACTGCGTCTAACTAGGTAATTCTTGCAGTTGTTATTAATTTTAAGGCGGTTAGGTTATGAAGCAGAGTGCGTGATCCTTGAATGGCATCGTAGAGCTTCAGCGCCTTGCAACTGGTGAGCCAGACCGCGATCCAGGCCGGGAGCCAGAGCCTCCCTGTGGAAGGAGGAATGAAGTTAATTAACAACAAGGTACTGTGTGCGTAGGGCTACGTGTTGGAAAAATATCAGTCTAATACAAAACCTTGCATATCTAATGAAAATGACTCTGGTATATTGCAAAGTCTTATTTGAATTTTTACATGAACCAATTGCTTCTCATATACTTTCATATAGGATTAATTTTTTCTCATTAAATTTCTCATACGTAGATAGGCATGAGTTAGTTGTACATGCATGTTCTTATTCAGGCCGTCCTTATGAAAGCGACGTGTTTGCTTGTGCATCCAAAAAAAAAAAAAAGCTCTCAGTCTTGATTATATCTGTAACAATTCAGACATCTGAGAAAAGCCCTACTACTTTTATAGCAAAGGGGGTCCAAGCTGAAGGCTTGGAATTTCTTAATTTTTTTTACTTGTTTATTTTAATTTGAGATTTGGCTAATTTAGTCTCTTTTCCCATAAAACGCGCTTTTCCTGGGTCTTTTTCCTTACACAGAAGGTTAAAAAAGCCTGGGCTTTGTTCTGCTGAGATGCTCTGGGCTTGCACCAGGCAGAGACTTGCATGGTGAGAAACTTTCTTTTGGAGATTTACACAGGTGAGAGTCAGGCTCGACTCTGAGTGGTTGTTTTGATTCTTAAAGCAAGCAATGGATTGGAGCCCTTCTGAAATACTTGAACTGGGAATGATTTGTAAGTGTACGTTTCAGGATAATTGAAGTATTTCACTTCTATTTCTAACGATTCTATTTATTTGTAAAACTGAAATATTCTGCACTTTCAGTTGCCTTTTTTTTTGTCAAAAACAAACTAAAGAAACCATTTACCTGAAGCCTAACCTCTTGTCAAATGGTTTACCTATTTATGAGGTGATTTTATAAGACAAATTTCTTTGAGAATGCCTACTTCCTTCCAAAGCTTTATGGAAACATGGTTGTTCCAAACATGGCAGCTCCTGGAGAGGTTGGGCTGCACTCAGCTTTTCCCTGGGCTCAACTGTTTGCACTTACAGTAAGTTCAATTGTACTTTACCAGTTTAAAGATTTTGGAAAGAGTGCCCTGGCCCTCGTGATAGGATCCCTTATGTCCCTTGTGAGCAGATTTGTGCTCATAGAATTTTCCACTTCCATATCCCGGCTTGTGTCCTTCACCACCCTGCAAAGAAAGAGTTTGGTGTATGTTTCAAAGCAGCACATTGACGTTAAGTTCATATTCACATGGTAATCTTTCTTTGTCATCGCTGAAACATAGAGAATCTTAGAGGAGTTGCAATAAAATGATCTTTTAAGTAATAAGCCAGGGTGAAGGCAAGCATTAGAAGGTTTTCTCAGTGTGCTGACACCTGAGGGAAACAATCTGTAAAAGAACTAACAATCAAAAGTGGATGCTCAGAGCGTTAACCTGCATGACAAAACTTGGATAAAAAACAGGTTCAATTTAGAAGTTCGGAGGTGATTATGCATGAAGTAAATTGGTGTTCTGTTGGCAGTGAAAGAAATGTGTAACAGCTTGAAGGCTGTAGTATTTTTTTTAGCTTAAAATGTACATGTTCTTGTCGTCATAGAACCAAACCTGCGGCAGAGAAGTAGGATTTAATTAGCTGTGATAACTAGAGGAGGAACTTGCCTAACTTGGGCTGATCTCTTCACACTGGAAGAGGTGGTAAGGAAAGGTGAGACCAAGTACTTGGATTAGTGGCGGTGTTAGTTCTGCAGGGCTTACTGGGGACAGGTCCCCACCCGGACACCGGCTGCCCTCCCATCCTTGTCTTTCCCATGAGAAGAAACCTGCAGCAGTGAGTCTCCCAGGAGGTTTAAAGGAAGACAGCTTTGTCATGCAGTGGATTTTGTTCCCTTTGTGCTGAAGCAAAAGAAATGTTTGTTGCGAGGCTGTCAGTGAGCGACTCGATTACCATCTTAAAGTGCTGTGGGAGGAGGGAGGAAAGTAGAACAGGAAAAGCAAAATAGCAAAACTGAGACAAAACAAAATTATCGTGTTGCTGCAGCAGCTTGAGGCAGTGGAGCAAGGTATGCTTTGGCCTGGTAAGTAAAATGGCTGTTTCTGAGAGCACATTCATCACCTACCCAGCTAAATCTGGTGAGGGACAGTCCTCTTCCCTGCATATGGAAGAAACAGAAACAATGACACAATGGTCACTACAGAACATTGGAGCAGAAGGTGTTGAGAATGCAGTGAAAGACAATGACAAATTGGCCAGATAATAAAGCATCAGTCATTCCATAAAATGAAAAAGGCAAAGTTCTCAGTCAGGATCTCAAGTGCTTGCATCACTAGCCGTGGTTCATCAGTCATGGGCTGTGGGAGCCATGTCAGCTTATCAACGTGAGAACAGTTCCTGGAGGTTGAGGCTTGGCTGACAGCTGTACCTATTGTTAGTATATTATGTAAAGCACCCACAACAAAATTTAGATATAAAGACCCCAACATTTGGCTTTAATTTAGGTGTCATGCAGCAAATCAGGAAATGCATGAGGAGAGGAACCATGGCTTTTTTGTCTTAGTCCCTGGCTTGGGATATTCCCAAAGGCAACTCCTGATTTCTATTTAGCATGATTAAAGAAAACAAATGGATTGGTAGTTGAAGTGGTATAAATGAGCCCCAAAGACTCATGGGCACTGCCTGAGCCCTGGCCAGCTCTTACCTTCGCTTGCATTGGAGGAGGAGTACGGGGTGAGACCTAAAAACCAACAAAAAAAAAGTTATAAAGCCAAAGCAACAATAAATGGAGATGATCATCAAGCAAATTCAGAGAATCATAGAATGGTTTTGAGTTGGAAGGGACCCTCAAAGGTCACTTAGTCCAACTCCCCTGGAATGAGCAGGAACGCCTACAGCTCCATCATCTTCTCAGAGCCCTGTCCAGCCTGAAACTTTGAATGTCTCCAGGAGTTATTAGGCTTTATGATGTATTAGTTGTTAATTTTGTTTTTCTCTTTATCGCCATGTGAACATTTTTTAATCTCTTTTTAAACAAATACACTGGTTGCCAAAGACAGCAGCGTAAACCTTGTAAATGGTGAAGCTGCATAATTACAACGGCTGCTCTTGACATGTGACTGTGCTAACTGAGGGTTCACCCACTTTGGTGTAACATTTTGGCATTGTTTTTGTTTCCAGGTAAAATTACATTGAATTGCGTGGTTAGCTCAAAGGTGTAGAAGAATTCGTTAGTAAAGGGTAATGATTGTGGGATATTTGATTATAGGTGGATCTGAAGGAAAGTCGTAGTGCATAATGAGAAGAAGTGGAACTTACAATGTTCTTGAAGAAGTGGACTACAGGGTTGTCATCTCCAGGCCGGCCGTGCTGAGACCTCTGGGGGATGGAGCCTACATGGCTGGCCCTGGCTGCGTGTATATCCTGCAACAAGAGCAGAGTCTGGTCAGCAGGGAGGAAGGAGACCAGCAGCTGTTGGGAAAGGCTCACTTTGTGGGAGGGAAAGGAGAGGGGAGTGTCTTGGAAAACTGTAGGGATTGAGTCCGAAAGTTATCAGTGCTGCAAAGGAACAATTTTTTGATACAATGGCAAATACACTATTGTATCAAATGCATACATATGTTGTGCATGTGTATTTATATAATGATGTGTATGCTTGTAACAACACTACAGCCCAGTGAGGAACTAAATCTGGGACGATTCTGATAGCAGAAACTTTGCAATTTTCACTTCCTTCGAAGTTGGATCGTAGGATGTAATTTTAGAGAGAAAACCTGAGAAAACTTAAGCTGGATCATCCTCCATAGGAGAGCCGGAATGGATTGTATCTGATTTTCTCTATTGTCATAGACTGCATAGCACCAATGAACTGCAAGAGCAACTGTGTTTTGGAGTGAAGGAATGAAATGAGACTGACGATATTTCTATTTTCAGTCGTGTTCCTGTAGCAGTGCAGAAAAGTGCACTCACTGAGGACAAAAGGACACAAATAACGAGATTGTGAAGAGTGAAAACTGAGAGCACAATGCAGCTATTGCAGTGAAAATGGTGTAAAAAAAATTGTGTAAGTATTTCTCAATGGATGCAGCAGGACTAAGTTTAAAAAAAGAATTGGTACCTATGAGTGACCCAAATGACAAATGTCTGTCCATCATTGCCAATGTCAGCGCTTCTCTCCCAGCACAATGGGTCCCAGCTGTGTGTAACAGGGAAGGCAGGAGAGAATGAAAATAACAGTGGCATCTCTTACAAGTGCCACATGGGTGATACAGATTTCATTGGCCTCTAAACAGAAATAGAAATCTGTGGTGAGAGAACGTAAGCTCTTCCAAACAGAATGAACATTTGACTCCGGAACAGTACGAGCAGTTACTTAGAATACACTTTGCTTTTGTCACGTAGAAGAACATGGCTCAGCTGGCTACAGAAGGACTTGGTCGTGTTGTTGCAGTGGAACTCCTGGCTCGTGAGCAGTGTTGCAATGAGGAGGAGAGCCAGTAAGGCACCAGCACATGCTCATAACAAGTTACCTCTGCCATGTTGCCTTATAAGTCTATATTTAAAGAGAAGATTGGCATGTGTTTATCATAAACACCCCAATCTGTGTTCTGTTACACTTCTCCTTCAGCAGTGTTGCAGATCACAATGTCTTAACAGCAGGTTGCTGTCAGTCTACATGAAGCCCAACGGAATACATTGTGAATGGATGTATCTTGCCATTCTGCAGTGGGCTACAGCTTGCCACCAGGCACAAAAAGGTGGGAATAATTCTGTTCTACGATGTAGTGGAGTCTGAGTTTCTCGATTTTAGCATTCTGGTCCATCATTAGGCACTAATAATTTAGCTCATTGAAAAATGTTACCATATAGTGACCACAAACTTTCTTGGATCTGTGGTGCCAAGTTTTGGAATAGTCTTTGCTTGGGTCTCCTTTATAGTGAATCATCAGTAGCAAATCTGAACCTTTTTTTTTTTTTTTTTTTTTTTTTTTTGGTTCTGTATGAATTTAAGACATTTCCCACAGTTAAAAATCATGGGCTTTTCTTTCATACGATCAGAAGTTTTATCTGTGGGCAGAATCTTCCAGTATTCTAAATCTAAATTACATGTTTCCCTTTTGTGGACTCTCTCTTCCACCTGTAGTGTCTCTCTTCAATTTCTGGAGTCCTTAAGGGGAGAAGGAAAAGCTCGGTGGTTTTTATTTTCCTGAGATTGCGCTCATCCATGATCTACAAAAGTCATTTCCCTGAGAAGAGCAATAACTGATACCTATAGGTGTTAAATATTAAATTTGAGTATGTTCAGTTAACTGCAGCATTTTCCTGACTTTCAGCTTTTAGAATGTTGCCAGTGGAAAGCAAATTTGGCTATAGATTATGAAACACAATTGCAAAGGATAGTCCTGAATTTAGTATCATAGAATCCTTAGAGTTGGAAAGAACGTCTGAAGGCCATCTAGTCCAACTCCCCTGTAATGAAACAGGACCACCACAACTAGATCAGGTTGCCCAGGGCCTGATCCAGCCTCACCTTGAAAGTCTCCAGGGATGGGGCATCAACCACATCACTAGGCAATGTGTTCCAGTGCCTCACCACCCTCACTGTAAAAGGCTTTTTCCTTATATCTAACCTAAATCTACCCTCCCTGAGCTTGAAACCATTTCCCCTTGTTCTGTTGCCACAGACCCTGCTAAAGAGTCTGTCCCCTTCTTTCCTGTAGAAAAAGATTTAGGCCTCTTGGGTTCTGTTTACGAACACTGAAATAGAGGTTCCTCTGCACCAGTGCGACTTTTGGGGCAGCGGGATGGTTTGTTGCAAACAGCAGTTGGCATAAACCAGTTGGGACAGAGAGGAATGCTCATCTTTCCACCACTCCCTGTTAACTTTGTGCTTGACAGCTAAGCCAGCTTGGCTGTACATGTGCCAAAAAAAAGCCACAGGGGAAAAAGATCCCTCAATCTGAATAATATTTATAGGCAATATTGGCCGGTGCTGGGTATTTGCTTAGGCTGTGTGTGGGAGATCCGATGACAAAGACACAGTTTGCAAATCCACTGTGAAATTAAGTTTAAGGATTATTAATGTAAATATGAACACGTGTATGTCTGTCAAATACGTGTACAGGTTATTCTGTATTTGGGGCTGATTCAATATGGGAGTGCTTTGCGGCTCTTCCTTGTAGTATACTGGGAAGCTGCATTATTTCCCTGTGCCAATGTATTACGTGAGCTGGCCGCTAAGACACTACAGAAGCTTTCAGTATAGTGCAAAGAAAAGCAGCAGATATTTTAACAGTAGCTGTACGTGGACATTCCATTCCCTGTGTCACTCCAGGCATTTTCACATCAAGTTATTCATATTTACCAGCATAGTCTGTATTGAAAACCTTGACAGAGCTGTTAGGGTGTGTGTGCCAGTTGCCATCTCTCTCACACAGTCACAAGAATCTACGTGCAGTTCAGCACGTGTTCCGCTTTGGCTTTTATCTGGAAGAGCATTACATCTCTGATTGTGGTGAATATCCCTGAATAAATGCTTACTTTTCTGACACAGTAGGCCTGACCAATTCTCCTGATGTTCTCTGTGGCACTTTGTAATTGCTGAGTGGTGTTACTGCCCGCACTCCTACTCTGCAGGAGGTGAGAGGGAGAGGTCTTGGGGTTTTTGGTAAATGGTTTGTTTGCTTCAAACATTTGGATGCTGAGTTTGATAATTCTGTTTTGTGATTACATTCGTCTAACTTGAGAGCAGTGAGATTTGGGAGATTAGATTCACTTTCATTTAAAGCAATTGCAATTAAGTACTCTGTGTCCCTCTTGATTTTGCATTCAGATATGATGGTGAGTGTAAAAACATGGCTGAGCAGTAGCAGCATTTAATGACACTGAGATCCTGTGAAGTGCATCTCTGCTTTTGCTTGGTGTAAGCAACGTGTCTTGCAACTCTTACTCCTTAAGGGAGACTTTATAATGTGTATTATAAGCTCTAAAGCCTCTTGTTCCCCGTAAGATCGCTTATAAATAGAGACTGCACATACATGTAAAGACAATCTTAGAGCTTCTAATTCCCAAGCAGCAGATAATATGTATTAGTGACAACAGTAACATTAAGGTGTTTTAACTCCAGAGTACTGAATTTACAGCTTTTCAGATTCCTATCGCTATCATTAATATGTAACTTTGTTGCCTGGCAAAATCAAGATACATATGAAACTGGAACATAGCTGATTTAAAATCAAACCCTGTACGCATTTTTGACATGAGTAAGAGTGAAAAGTAATGGGCGTTCTTCATGGGTTCAGTGGGTTTTATGGTTTTCAGTGGGTTATCTTCACAGAAGTCACTGTGCATGGATCATAAAAAATCTGTGCATTTAAAAAAGATAGAGATATAAAAAGTACATTCAGATTGCCATGTAAAACCGAACTGTTCCACTGCAGGAGGTGATGCTTAACCCCATTAAGAAATTTGCAGTAGTGCTAATAGAATAAAAATGTCCTTTAAGCATTAAGTGTTTCAAAACAAACTTCCAAGTGGGAATAGAGAGAGTGTCCTTTCAGTGGTTATATACACTTTTTTCTTTTACACAAGAGCAAATCTATAGTTTGAGCAGAGCAGTCATGGGAAGACTGACAAATGTTTGGATACAGAATTTGTTTCATTTCAGAATTCGGAGGTGTTTTGTATGAAGCGTTTGCCTCAGTGTTTCCTCAGCAGAGCTGATGGTGTTTCTTCTAGGCTGTCCACAGCTTACTGACCTGTTGCAATAAATGAGGGAAAAGCCAAACCATTTCCCCATGTTGGTCCAAAGGAGACATTATAAGTGTTTAATAAATGTTTATCTAATTCAGTGAACTTTTCTAATCACTTCAGAAAGGATGAGCCACGTATCCTTGTCATGGTGCTGTAAATTTCTCACAGAAATTAAGACAGAACCAAAATGAGTTGCTCGAAGAAACAGAGCAGATTGGTAGGAAGAAAGATGGAGAGTCTCGGAGATTGTGGCTTCCAGTCCTGTGTGGAATTACAGAATCATTAAGGTTGGAAAAGACCTCTAAGATCATCTAGCCCAACTGTTCACCTACCACCAATATTGCCCACTGACCACATCCCTCAGTGCCACATCCACATGGTTCGTGAACATCTCCGTGGACGGTGACCCCACCACCTCCCTGGGCAGCCTGTGCCACTGCCTCACTGCTCCTTATAAGAAGAAGTTTTTCCTAATACCTGACCTGAACCTCTCCTGTTGCAACTTGAGCTCAGGATTGCACTCTTTTGCCTTGAAATAGGTGGTGAACAGAAAGAGGAGGAACCAAAGCAAAGATGGGAACAAAACACGCTGGAGGAAAGAAGAGGTGATTGAAAAGAAACTCAAAGATAATGCAGAGACAGCCTGAAGAAGGAAGCAATGGAGTACAGTCCATCAGGAAAGGTAAGGGAACATCGATAATCCAGAACCGTGCTTCTTCAAAACCCTTTTACTCCTTCATTCCTTGATTATGGTTCACAAATTAGTAGGTGACAGTAAAGAATTATAGGGGACAAATGAAGAATCTTGGCAGTGCTTCAGGATAATGACCTGCTTTAGGGCAGTTTTGAGTGAGAGAATGGTGCTGTCATACCTCTGGGCTTTTCCTCACGTTTATTTTTTTCCTATTTACTTTTCAGCAGTATTTTCCTGCTTAGCATTAGTCATTTTATTCAAATGTCTTTCATTATGGGGAGGCTCTTCATCTGCTCGGGTACAGACTCTGCTGCATCTTCAGTATTGTTGTCTGCTGCTTTTATCAAGGTGGTGTCATTCAGGCATTGTAAATGGAGCCTTATGGAAACTACCCCCATAGAAACCCAGCATAATTCTTCCTTGAGAAGAGTCATTCCAACAGAAGAGGTTGTGGATAGGGATTCTCAGGGTAGTTTCCAGGTAGCTTCTGCCTCCAACAAACCTCCCAGCCATAAGGACTTAGATGTGCATGGCCACAACGTGGATGGCATCACAGATTAGATGTTTACCACCGAGTATTGCCGACAGCCTACATGTTTGGGCAAGGCTACATCAAAAGAATGTAACATCGTGGTTATGGATATTAGCAAGAAAGCAGAAATATGTGAAAACATTAAGGAGGCCCAATGCCTAATATTTGCAAATAGTCAAGAAGCAAACACAATAAAAGATGATAATTATTTGGAAAACTGAACTACGTAAATACCAAGTGTATGCTATCACCGTACAACTGCTGACCAGAAAAACAGTTAAGAAGGTTACAGCCCTGAGCAGTGGTAAAAGTGGTGCTGGTTTCATTTCATGAGGCACTTCCTCTCTCAAACTGCTAGCACCAGCTCAACGCCCACCCCTCAAACCTTACACTGCTTTATCAGTGTTCTTATTTGAAGGTGTTGGCCATGTTCTGTTTCTTTTCTGCCTACACTAAGTGATAGCAGCATAAGTTAGGGGAAGAATATATAACGGCAAAGAGAGAAAACTATTACAAAATAATTACACGTGGCATAGTTAACAGCATATTTCTTTGAAACAAGTACTATTGGAGGTGAAAGTGCCAATGATGCAGTTGCTATAAAACGAAGAGGAAGAAAAAGTGGCCCCCAAACCCTGAAGTTTCCCCCACGGCATGTTAATTGTATGAAACATCAAAAATGAAAAAGTAAGTAAGTGTGTTACGAATGAAAAATGGGTGAGATCCAATAACAGCATCTTGAAGCAGTGGTGAAGGACTTGTGTAGCTCGAATGAAACCCGATCACTTTATTGTGCAATGGGTAACGGCGCACATCTACCTTGACAGCATCTCAGGAGCTCCATCAGGTGTTTTACATCAGTACATGAAATGAAAGCCACCAACTGCTGCTAATAACACGTGATGATGGTGATACAAAATAAGGTCAGCAAAACAGACTATTAACTTTTTTCTCAATTTTCTATTAGGGAGCGTTTACTCAGTTGCAATCTCAAAATAGCTATGAAGTTCAAAACATCACTGATTTGGGCACTCCAGGATGGCAGAAGTGCTAAGGATAACAGCTCACGGTTTGTAAGGAATTGAGCTTATACAATAGAAGAAAAACAAGGAATGGATTTAAATATAAAGCGATTTATTTATGAATAATTTGGCTCGGTTGCAGCAGAGGAAGTAGACATCGTGAGAAAGATGTAACATCGGGTAGAGCAAAGCATCATGCTAAACTTTGAACATGTTCACTGGACCTGTGTGTGAGCTCTGGGCTCCCTCCCTGCCTTTCCCACTTGTTTAAGCCCAAATAAGGCATGGTTGAGTTTTTGGGGAGCACCATTATCTCCTTTTTAAGCAGAGTATTATGTGAGCTGGTGGGTAGAAGTCTCTAGGAACATGCCAGCAGACACTGAGGTGGAACGTACTGTTAAAAATGTCATAAAAAGGGGAAGTCTTTTGCTGTAGAATGACCAGAAACAGTGATTTTTACAATGCTTTGGTTGACTTACTGGTATTTGAGTGGATAAAATATTCTAAAAGCAGCATAGGCTTTTCCTGCCCATCCGATGGTGATTTCCCCTTCAAATTCTCATTGAAATCTGTGGCTGCTGCTTTGTCCCATTTCTGACTGCGCTTTGCCCCATTCCTGCAGTCAGGACACGATACAAAACCAACACTTTACCAAGAATTACTGCCCACTCTTCTAAGTATCTCATCTGAACAAATTTGATTTCCCAATTCATAGGAATGATGGTTTCAAGCAGTAATTTCCTTAAAATGCAAGAGATAATTGGCTCCAGTGCATGAAATTATGTGTTAAATGTTAAGCATGAATAACAGACAGGGGTTACGTGTGTTAAATGAAGATGTTAAACCGCGTCTTGTGCGATGTTGGCTCCTGAGCCTTCCACTTGTCAGGTGATACGCGGTACTTACCTGTTAATACTTGTTTCTTTTGAGCAGGTTACTTTTGTTTTTTTTTTTAAGCAGACAAATCTAAAGTGCTCAGAGGCCTTACAGACTGAATGAACGTCAGTGAAACTGGAAATTCTGACACTAATTCGCTGTTAGGTGCTGCATCACCCCTCACTATGTGCTGTGAAAATGAGAAGCCAGATTCAGTTCACCCCATGTGGATGTGCGAACAGCAGAGGGAGCAGCCCTGGCTATTGAAAACCTATCATCTCCATCTAAAAGGTAAGCTTTATTCCTTTCTGAAATACTCTTCCCACAAATTTAGTTACTTTTAATTACTTTGTCTGCCCTCTTGTACTACGAAGTGGTTTGTTGTGGTTTCTGTTAATATATTAAAAGTATTTAAAAGAAATTAAATCATTAGTAACGCCAGTTTTGTCATGTAAACAGTTTAATGAGTACATAAACAAAGCACATAGAAAGCAAAAGATTAAAACCAAATTGTTACAGTCAATCACCACAAGCTATATCCAAAATATTTACACGCACGTTGCTCGCGCAGCAGGTTTACAAAGCCAGAGTCTGGTGAGCAATGCCACTCCCTGAAAACCAAGACTTGGAAGTAAAAGATCACAGTATTGACTGACAGCACATCATGGATGAGGCAAACTAGCATTGCTGTAACTACTTTTCAGCATTCTCACAGTGCCATAGGGTACATCAAAGCTTGCGCAAAAGATCAGATTGAGTTCACGTGCTAAGAGAAAAAAGATCAATGGGTGCTCTGACAATCACGTAGGCCCGTGTCGTTCTTTGAGACCTTATGCATCTGCATCTTTATCTGCAACCTTTTCTTCAGATCCCCATGCAATCATCCCCGCTTCTGCTCACCCTGAGAAGCGCAGAACTCCAGCTACCTCCTAGCCCTAGGGTAGGAAATCCACGTCCACCTTCCATACCCTTTGCACCCAAACACGCAGAGTGGGTAGGAAATGCAGGTGCAAGGCTTCATACAGGCCACAGGAGAACTTCACAAGGTTACACAGAAAACTGAAGCAAAATACGGAAGATGACTCAATCCATTTTTCTCTCACCAAGCCTCTCATTCACTGCCACTCGCCATGTTTTGCTCCGCTGCGTTTGTCACAAGTGTAGTTTAAAGTTTAGTATGTTAATACATAATGTTAAATTGAGACCAAAGTTTTTGTTTCACAGTCCAAGCCCTAGCAGAACAACAACAAAAAAAATCATAAAGAATTACAAAAGCATAACCAACTGATTTAGTCACAGGTGTTCCCATAAAGAAACAAAAGAGCACTCAGCACACACTGAAGCTGAATACAGGCTAAGACCTAAGAGGCAGAGAGGGGTTTGATCACTGTAGCATAAAGTTGCCCATACACTTCACAGATGTTTAGATAAATATTCCATAAAGATTAGAAAGAACTTAATTTGTAGTTACACTGCTGTGTTGTGTGCTTCTGGCAATGTCTGCACTGCAGGTTCTTTCTGTCACCTTTTTAACATCTTCTGTAATATGACTAAAATTAGGCTGTGGGTAACAGTAGCTGTACTTGGAATATTCTACCTTAAGTTCTGTAAGTTCAAAATTCAAGCTGTGCTTTTGGTTGAGATTTCTTATCAAAATCTCCATGGGGCAGGGGTGGAGAAAACAATGGCAAATGCACTGCTGCCCTGTAGAGGAGAAAGTATTTCTGTACATTCTAGTACTTCTGTTTTTATTTACTCCCATGGGACGCCCACAGGCTCTTAATTTAACTTCAGAATTCCATGATAAGGGAGAAATCTGCTCCAAGGGAGAAAAGGAGGCCACGCAACAGTTGCTTCTTTGTTCCTACCCCACCTTTCCTTACACAATAGTGAATATTATTCATTTATGTGCTTTCCAGCTATGGCTGAAAGATGAAAATGCCTCCACAAAGAATTTCTACTGTGTTTTGCTTGAATGTCAGCCCTAAATTTGTACAAAGAGCGAGTGTTGTCTTTGCATTCCAGTGCTTGCTGGTGTGGGCAGTTGAGATGCGTGCTCCCACTGGGCATAGCTCGCTTGAAGAAGGATGGGCACAAGGAAGGCAGACACAGAACTGCTTTTAAAAAGCATCAAAACTTGACTGCAAGCAAATAAACAGTACAGCCCCAGGAACTTCTCTATTTTAAGGTGCTTTTTGGGGTAGTATCTTGTTTAGCAAAGCCCTGTTTCCTTAGCAGAGTTTGGAAAACTGCCAGAAGACGTCGTTCTTGTTCAGCTCTTCCTTGAACACCTCTGGTGTGTATCACTACTCTGACACTCTACAAAATCCAGCAAATTACAGCTATTTAGGTTTTAAGTACAAATAAGATTATTTAGCCATCTCGATGTCCTCTGTATACACACGTATAAATAAATGACACCACAAGCCTTCCTTCATACAAGAAACCAAAAGGCATTGATTCAAAGCCTAAATAAATAATAGTTGAAAAAAAAACTGTTTGTGGCACTTGTTCAACATCTTCAGCACTGAAACTCTTCTACGGAATAGATTCCCAAGATATGTTTTCATGCATCAATGTTATCATTGTGATAAACAGGGGTAAAGATGCTTTGGCACTGAAGTCAGTGCTGATGTGACCGGCTTTTGCCAAGATGACAAAGCCTCTCTGTGCTTCCAGCTGAAATATGTAAGCCAGGACTCCAACATTAAATGTAGTCTCATCTTTTTTAAAGAAATTCCTTCTACTAAGCAAAAAAGTGTTAACCATCCATAATTCTGCACTGGTTGTGCAGACATTAAGTGCCTCAAATTAAATTCACTGAACGGCAACAGAGGTAAGACAGATGGCACTCTGTCCTCTCGCATGATGGATTATGTAGGGATCTGCAGAGAACCATAGCGATCATGTTTACCCAAAAGGATACAGTACAGAACACTGTACAACCTGCAGCCATGGTTTAATCATCACTACTAAAAAGTGGGTTGGTTGGTTTGTTTTATTGCTAAGCAAGGGCATACACACCTCTGTATAGCCTAAGTTTTTGGTAATGTTTTCTTGACATTAAGAGCATTTCATACGCGATTTGTCGTTGAGTAATGCAGTATATGGATAAAAGAGCAAGAGTTGAGCTAGCCAGTGAGGTTGCAGAATGTAGCATTGTTGAGAACAATATGTGATATTTGCAGCTTAGAAAAGTGAGAATTAATCACAGCAACTGCTTGTTGCATGTTCTAGTGACAGTCATATGAACATCTCCATCTTTAGTGGATGAATCTTTGTCGTAAGCGTGGTTGTCAGAAACCTGATTGGCTCCAGTTTGTAAATATGAGAAACAAGAAGACCAGAAAACCCAGCTTGCTTAGTCCTAGTGCCCAAGTTTAAAAGCTGCTGTAGCTCTGATCCTGAGGTTCTAGAGTATTTTTCATCCAGTGGTCTACACAGTGTACCAGCTCCTTAGGGAAGCACAAGTACAAGATGTGCTTCCAAGTGCAGAGTTGAACAGTGCACTGACAGCCTGCAGGTGTCACACGATCACAAATCCCCATTAAAACACTGTGCCCTAATGCAGCGACACCATGATACAACTGGTCTGGGAAAGCTGCGTGTAGTGACCCATCCCAGCAAGCATCATGGGGGAGCAAGTAGGAGCATTGCTGTTTGTAACGTATACAATTTGAGCAACTGTATCAAACAATACGTTTAGCTAAAATGAGGGTTTTAGGAGCAGTTCAAATGGTTTTGTAGTGGGTAAACACACAAACAAGACTGCTTATTTCCATTGTAACCTTTGCTATGTAAATGGTAACACCAGTTTTGGCTCTTCAGTAACAGTGAACAACGTATAGTATCTATTTGCATACTTATCAAAGGATGCTGATGAATGCTAGGAGAGGAAACAATACAGTATCCTTTCATCTATACGTTGATTTTCAAGTTTCAATTTTCAGAATGAATAAATGATTCTGTTACACAATTTCTGATGTTAAGTGCTTAGAATATAAGTCTTAGCTGGACTTTTTTTGCACACCTGTCAGCCTGCCCCCTCAGCAATGCTATCAACTGACTTTAAAATGCGCCCTTGTACAAGCAGGCTGAGAATCTGGCCACCGTTCTTTTTCCATCATATATTTCCAAGTCTGTCCCACAGCTACTGCCCAACTATCTAGCCATCATCTTGCATTTAGTGCTTTCATCAAGCTCAGTTTTTGTAAATATTTAAGAACAACACAAAAGCAGGCTCATGTCTCTCTCTAAACAGCACAGCATACAAATGCACATAATGCGTATAAAATGCTCATAAAAGTTCTGCTTGGTAATGTTTCTAGAGCCACCTGGATTTCTAATACTCCTTGTCACAACCCAGAAATAGCTCCTTGTGTTTCTCAGATCTATGTTTTTTTGTTTGTCTGTTTGTTTGTTATTTTCAGATCAAAGCCAAGCATTAAGTTACACAACTGCAAGTACTGTCTTGCTGGCTAAGTCAACTCTTGCATTAGAGCAGTTACACCTTCTTTTCAGTCCCACCCTTCCTGTTTAATTGTACTTTTTTTTTTCTGTGGCTGTGCAGTTCTCTATTCCTCAGAGCTCACCTTGCCCGAGCCCCGCCGGGGAACGTGTCTGTCACCTCCAAAGAATCTGCCCAGAGAGTCAAGTAGACCCGAGTCTCTGTGCCTTGGAGATCCATGTCGAGCATGGTCTGTAATGCTTGCCGATGCCATTTTCGATCCGTGCCGGAAAGAGGAGCGTTTTTGTGAAGCCATCAAATCCGAATTCTCTGAAGCTGCTGCACTGTCCTCTTGGATGGTCTGTAGCTCGTCTGACTCCGAGGGCCGATCTTTGAAGGTGTTGTCTTCTCTCCCTGGGGCATCTCGGGAAAAGAGGCGGATCAAGTGGGGGCGACCGGCCGTGTCAGCTGGGTGGGCCTGGGGCCAGGCATTCTTCGGGTCCACTGTGCCTTTGGAGTCTGTCACCGCTGGGCTCTTCGTGGAGGTCCCATTGTTCTGGTTCACATCTGCCTCTCCTGCAAACAACAAGGATGAGATATGAATACAGGCCTGTGAAAAACAGCCCGGGAACAATGCTGCTTTCTTTCCACTGCCTTGAGATGGCCATTTCATACAAAACCCGTAATATGTGCAGTTGCAACGCAACTATGTTCTCTAGCAGCCTGCAAGAACATTAAGCTATCTTGGAACTGAAACTGCAGTGACGTTCTCACACAAAATTTGCAGTAGTTCTAGGTGTTTTTTTTTTTTAATTAGAAGTATTTGTAAATAGATTAATAATTTGTTAGAAGCTTAACTGAAATAAATTAATTCTGTTTATGTGGAAGGCTTAGTAACCCTGAGGCTTTCAAGCTACAATGCCTGGACAATCAGATTTCCAGTACTTTCTATTGAAGACTGGAACTCTAATGTTTGCTTTTTGTCTCCTAAACAGGGGAAAGTAGTTCAAGAGACGTAGCAGGGCTGAGCATATTCCCCCTCTGCGCTGTCAGAGCTTCTCCAGCTGAAGGTTCCGTCCCTGCTTTGAATTTCTTACTTTGACTTCTTCAACAACAAAGCAATTCCATTAAATTTATGAACAAAAGCAAAATGAGGTGTGAGAGATTTCTTTACTACTTAAATTATCATCTCTTCAAACAAATAAAGGATACTCAACTGCAACCTCCGCTTTGCTTCTCAGGATGGTTTTTCTCCATATGATCCCCTAGCTACCTGATGCTGAAGGCCATGAACAAAGCTGTCCCAATTGCATTTAGTATTTGTGAAAGTGATAAAAAGGATGATCAGAACCCAGTGAGCATTTTTCCAAGAGAGGCTCCAAGACAGATCTCTCCTTGATTTGTGTCAACGTTTGCTGCCTTCTCTACAGTTGGGTTCTGATGCATGCACTGAATTATCTGCAAAAAAATCCGTTACAGCACACACAGCCCTTAACACATGCTCTATGTTGACAGAAAACTGAGTTTTTTGTTTGTTTGTCTTCCTCTGCTGTAGACTAAAAAATATAGATGCATACTGCATCTAACATGCCTTCCCAGGAATACAAAACCAAACCTATTGGTAGATTACTGATTGAGAAGCAGCCTTAGAGCAAACACTTCTCACACACATACACCCCATGTCACAAATATCAAGTTTTTGGCGTTAGTGAAGCTTGAAATTTCAGAGAGAAGTTCTAGTTAGTCATGTGTTACTTTTAGGGTCTTCTCATTACCTCATCAAATCTCCCTTTGCTTTGGCCTTTGCTGCCATATGAGGGACAGAATCTGGCAAATACTGTTATGTTTCCTAAGTAGCCAGGGCTCCAGTACTTCAGAGCAATTTTGGACTTGATGTAGTCATTTCATACCACTTTTCCCACCCACAGGGCACTGAAGAAACCTCTTCTCAGGCTGAGAACAATTCTGAAATAAATTTAAGGATAACAGTACAAGACAGAAATTACAATTTCTACAACTACATACCTAGTACTTACCAGGTGACAATTTGTTGTTATCAGTTAGTCTGCTGCAGTTCTACACAGCTTCTCACGTGAAAAAATTCTGTGCAATTCTGATGTGCATCTTTGAAAACTACCCAGACTACGTTGGGGAAACTTAGACTTTCCTTTAGTTAGAACACTTAGAAGTATTTGTCAGGAACATACTTGTTTAAACACTGCTAATTGTAACTTAAGACCTCATCAGTGGAGATGAGGAAGATATCTGCTGGCAACTTTGTGATTTTAGTTTTCCTGAGAAGATGCTTTTGGATTTCTTACCAGTTTCTAAAACTCAACTGTTTTTCCTTAATCGAATGAAAGATAAAGTAGCACCAATATGTGACACTTTCTGAAACCGCAAAACATTTTAAATAGCAACCATAACCCTGGATTCTATACCATAATACAAATCCATTCAAGGACAGAAAAAGAAAAATAAACAAAAGAGCTATTGTATTTAATTAAATGCATTAACAAGACACCAGAGCATCTGCATACTAATATTTTTTACAACAGTTGTGCTTTGTGTCACTGAATATGTGTATTGGTAAGCAACAAAGAAGGGCATTTGTGCCATAAAAGTTGCTTCTGTGAGCTGCGAAGTATAAATCTTTCTGTATGTTCTATTTCAGTAATGAAAGCATACATTTAAGTAAGTTTTCTTCTAGATTTTCTTCATGCTTAAGTGTTCCTTAAGGTGTAAAAATACATAAATAATATTTGAGCTAACTAAGTGAAGTCTTGAAGTGCATTTTGAGAGAGCAATCACCTTTAGGAGACCCAGAAATAATGGAACATGCAGACGTGTGCTTATAGGTTCAGTTAGAAACAAGTATTTAGACTTATATTAAGGCCCATCATAAACACAGGGCAAGTTACATTGACATGTTTTTTGTTTGTTTCTTCCTGCAATATGAAGTACTGCTTTGACAAGGCTGTAAAAGACTTAAAATAAGCAAGAACAGCCTTCCTATAACACATCATCTGTACAAAAGAAAGCTGTCAGGGAAGAAGAGGGTTCCAGGCATTATTTTTTTAAAAAAAGTCTCACAAAATAGGTTAATTTTAAGAGTAAATACAGCACAATGCATTGCCATAGGCATAACTGGAAGACTATTAAATTGTACACTGTTGGTCTGACTGGACAAGCCATCTGTTTCCAAAATATAGATGAACCAAAAAAATCCAAACAGTCAGTTAATGAAATAAAATGAATGGAAACTCCAAGGGTGCTTTCCATGAACCAGTATTAAAACTAACCTCCACTGTCTTTAATATGAGCCAGGCCACACCTCACTATGTTCAAAACCACTGTGCCTTAAAGCTCAACTTGGCAACAGTGATTTATCCCATCTCTTGACAATCAAAATAACATCCCTAAATAAGCCTCAAGTTAGTTGGGACCTCTCAGTCCTGTTTGAACAATTGCTACTGTCAAAACCTGTTTTATACAAAGCGCAGATCACTAACTAGCTAGCGATAGGACTAGAGGGAACGGCCTCAAGTTGTGCCAGGGGAGGTTCAGGTTGGATATTAGGAAGAACTTCTCAGAAAGAGTGGTCAGGCACTGGAAAAGGCTGCCCAGGGAGGTAGTGGAGTCACTTTCCCTGGAGGCGTTCATGGAAAGGGTAGACGTAGTATTTAGGGACATGGTTTAGTTGGCAATGTTGGTGGTAAGTAGCTGGTTGGACTAGATGATCCTAGTGGTCTTTTCCAACCTTAATGGTTCTCGACTCTATGAAAGAAAACCAGGCCAATTCAACATTTAATTCCCTTGGAAACAGAATTCAACTATATGGTGCCCAGCAGTCTCAAGTATCAAAGGCAAGTGTGGCATACACTGTTGAACCTGTTAAACGTGGCTGAAGAAAGGAGTTATCTGGTCAAATTACCTAAAGCTGCAAAGCTTGATTTGATCTCAGTTTGTTTGCTGAGATACTGCAGACGAAAAATGGCTCCCAGCCTAACTTTAAGGATCCGTGTAGAAGGCAATATGCCATCAGACATTTTATTCAAGAGCTAATTACTGGGTTTGTCTGATGCTTGTCAAACTGTTGAAAGTCAATTCTGAGCAAATATTTCTGTCTGGAATAGATTGCACACAGTATACTAGTTTGAAAAACAGTTGGTCATAGCTCCAAACAAAACCAGAACAGATCTACTGCTGCATTAAGACTTTCTACAAATAGTTTCCCCATTTGCTACACTAGCAAAACCAATACAGAGAAATGCCAGTGTATATCATAACACAAATTCACAGAAGTTCAACTATTGCGGTTAGCTAAGAGACCACTTGCATTACAGGCCACTCTCCTCCTCCCCTCCTTACCAAACCTTATCACTTCTGGGGGAAACACTCCACCCAAAGATAAATGTTCTCTGTAGCTTCAGTACAACTTCATAGCATAAGATGAATATTTATCAACATAGGAAATACAACTTTCCCTACGAGCTTGTCAAACTGTAAACCAAACCTCCACAAAAATGAGAAACCATCTACTAAGCACAACACACACTCCTTTGACTCTTCCCTCACTGCATACATTAGACATTACAGAGCATAACGCTCCTACCAGACAAGAATAAAAGGCGTTTCCATTCCAGTGGTTAGCAGAGTGCACCTCTATCTACCCCACTTGTACACAGCAGCTGAGTAATGGTATAATGGGGTGCAATTTTCCTCACCAAAAAAAACCCCAACTTAGTACTAAATATAGAATAATGAAATGAAATAACAGAGTAAGAAATGAAAGAATAGAGTAAGAAGTGAAAAGGAAGAAACACCCAACACCTGGCCCAGTACAGACTCTTAACTAGCTATGTTACCAGCAGCGTTGCATTTACCTCTATTGAACTAGGTTGAATAAAAGACCAAGATTAATTCTGTACTACATCTTGGGTTAATAAAGATCATTGACTAAGCGTGTAGAAAAGGATTTTCCTGTTGTTAGTAGAGGCATGACAGAGTTTTAGAACTGACATTTAGATTGCATTCCTGTGGCCAGACAAATGAAACTTTCACTTGGAATTTCACAAAGCGAGGAGCCTGACAAACACTGCCTTCCACAAACCCCTGGTGACTTACAGAACAGCAGCTCCCAGTCAACCTATGCAGGCAGCGTTATGCTATCTTGGATCTACTGCCAGACTAAAAACTGATAGATCAAATACATTAACGGCTAGACCATTGCTAATATCTTGGCATCGCTGCTTCTTGACTGAAGAAACGCCTCACCCCTCTAAGCCCTCCCTGGCCCTTTCCCACTGAAGTAGGGCTCTTGCAGAGCAGAATTTGCCCTTGCAGCACAGCTTGCATGAAAACGCAGAAAGGTTTTGATGAGGAGAAGGGCAGTGTCAGCTCACATCCTATCATGGAAATACTTGTCTTCAGAAACTTAGCAAGAGAAAGGAATGACAGTGTCTACATTATTTATGCTCACATTTTAAGGAAATAAGCACTACATTGCATCAGGTGGAATAGGAGGGTTTGGGGTTATACCCACTTTTTGTGGGCTTCTTAGTATAAAATGGGAGAAAAAATTCTGTTTACATAGGAGAGTAACATTCAGCAATTCTTCCAGTTGCTAATGACTACAGTACAAAAAAGTAAGTACAATTCCTCTCACTTCATTTCTGATGCTAACTTGAAATGTATGACAATTCACAAGTGGCTGTTTTACTGGGTAAGGCACCCAATAAAATCTCCCTTTGAAACAACTAGCAGCCTTCTTCTGATGGGACCAGTCAAGGAAAAGCTTACTGGATGTCAAAGGTGTCTGCAATGAGTGCTGCTCTTCCAACACTGAGAAAGATCCATGCTGACTTAATAGTTTCTTCTCAGTACCTTCATCACCAAAGGGACAGCAGGTCTGACTGCAAATCTGAGCTGCACCATTTTCAGGACTTCTCTCAGCCATTATGAAACGTAACTCCCAGAGCTCATGCAGCAGAGTTGGAAAAATCTGTCTGTGAAGTAGTTTATCCAGAGAGTTTCCAATCACAGAAGACTGGTTACACGCACACAACTCTTTGTAAGTAAGTAGTATTGCCCAATTTTGTGTCAGTTCCTTTAAAAATACAGGACTGACTAGGGGGGAAAGCAAAAGCCTCCAATATCCTGTAAAAACAGACTGCCTGTATGCAGCTGGATCTCATTTTGCTGCTCCTGGTCCGCTAATATTAATTTCCAGTTTGACATTTTGCTGCTTGGGGCACAACAAAGGACTTTCAGATTTTGAGTACTGGGCCCCATCACTGCAGTGTTCATGCAAGCAGCAGCAGTTTGCAAGGGTTCCACAGAATCTCCTTAAAATAAAAACACTTATGTGGCAGCAACCATTTCAAGGCCATGCTTATATGGAGACACACTATAAAATTACAAGCAACACAAGTAGTAAATTGTATTGTTTAACAGCAAGGATCATTTGCCTTATCTGCTTTCCTAAGTTTGCCTCTTTCACTTCAGGGGCCCAATGCTTTAAAATTAGATGATGAACACAGAGTAGAAGAGTTCTCTGTAGTAAGAAGGTGAAACTGGTGCTGTGTTGCATTGTTGCTGTGGTATCCCATTTGGTAGGGTAACTAAACTGATTTTTTCAACTTATGAGGGAAAACCAAGATAGAACAAATGACCAGATGAAAACACATAAGAATGTGGCATTCATCTGGAAAGATGACACCAATAACAATGCTTAAGTCTTACCTTGTGATTAAGCAAACAGTACATAACTTCTACAGCCCTTGCTGACAATTTTATGATTTAAGAGAACTGATTCTATGCAACAAGTAAAAATACACCATGCATCTATTACAACTGAGGTTCAGCACTATCATTCCACTGAAGGCAACTAAGTTCTATGGTATCTCTATGTAAAAACCAGCAATGCTGTGTCAGAGATTTTGGATACACCATCACAAGGGGCCCACTTGTGGAAAAATCTTGTCTATCATCAGGCTTTTCCCCAAGGGACACGTAACTCCTAGCATCTGCATGTCAGAGATGAGAAAACACTTGTAGTCTGTGCAGCAATAACCCAGCGTTGTAGTCAGTGCCCAGAGTCTGGCTATTAACAGGAAGCACATGTGGTTGCTGCGGGCAGAAATGTGTTGATGTCCTGTTACCCACTGCGAGAGGCTGCTCTGGGAGCCAGGTTTTAGACTTGATGGAGGAAAAACAACATCATACCATCCTCAAACTTGTACACCCGGAATTGTTTATATCTTCAAGTATCCTCTTACTAAAGAAATTTAGCACTTCATCACATAGATGCTCAATTAAAGCAGCAAAATGAGTTGTGGCAGCAGCTGAAATAGCTTTGTTCATTATGGACATGTCAAAGGAAACAGATCGCGGAAAGACAGCCCGCAATGTTTTTCAAACAGTGGTAGCAGTAGTTGCATAGCAACTATGTCTTCTCCCATTACTGATGATGCTGAAGCTTAAAACCAGAAATACAACAGGCCTTTCTTCTCAAAATTACTCTAAAAGTCATGCACTACCTCCAGATTCAACACACAAGAAGTTAGCAGGGGGCAGGGAGGAAATTGTTATCTGTGGCTGCACTGAGCTTCATTTCCTCCTCTTCCCCTGTTCTAGTTGTTTTTTTACATTACAGGATATATATTTCTGCAAAGCAGTGATGCATCATTGTATGAAATTACCAGTTACTCCCAACTTCTGAGGTACTGCAGAAAGATTTTCTATCCAGCCATGTACTGCCTTTACATTCAGTGCAGTTAGGTGAAGAAAGCTAATAGTGTGGGAGCACATGTAACAAAAAGAGAACTGTTCTGGACCTTGTCATTTGCCTCCTGGCTGCACGAAGGTGCGGTATGCTTACAAGCACGCTGAAAAGAACAAATTTCACAAGAAAAAAAAGAAAGCATTCCAAAAAGTTAAAAATACACCCCATGGGAAAGTCATTTTTTGATCAAGACTGCGATTAACACCCGAGAGCCCTGCTCTCTGCCTGTTTCCACCCCGCTGGTTCTCTCTACCCCTGGCTCACAATGAGAAGTCGGAGTGAAACCCACACGGTGGCCTACCATTGTAGAGGAATGCAGCAGTGTAGGCCTGGCTTGCAGTCGCTCGCTCTTGTTTCCAGCAACTCTGGCATTGCCTCCCTTTACTGAGGGTTACAAAGGAGAGTACAGAAAACAAAAAAGCCTGTGGTTGAAACCAGTGGGACTTGCTATGGCAGAAATTTGGAATCTATGAGAAGCATGTGGCAGCCCTCCATACAACCCGCAGAAGGTTTATTTTTAAAAGAAGAAAAAACAAAACAAAACTTAAAAGAATTTTATCCACCCACCAGTTTCAAAGAAAAATGTCCCTTTGTTATTACTAGAACATACAGGTTTGGTTTAATCTTAAGTAACTTTCAAAGGATCATCGTCCCACAGTGAAATGAGCTGGAGCATCATTTGTAACATGTGTACTCAGAGGAAAAAATCACCTATCTGATCCATCAGCATTTGTTATCATAGAATCATAGAATGGTTTGGGTTGGAAGGGACCTTTAAGATCATCTAGTTCCAGCCCCCTGCTATATCCTCACAATTTGTACAACTGGCCAGTATTAAATGAAGGATTGCTTGATTATTTATCTTTGTTACAGCCACCATGAGTATGAACAACAGTTATGCTGCAAAACCTGTACATATCATTCCTGAAAAAGTGAGAGCCCAGCAAAATAACTAGCACTTCAATCAGGTTGTGCAACAGCTCATGCTATGGTTTGTATTTTCCACACCAGCAATGGCTTTTTTTCTTCCTTTTTTTGTTGTTTTTTTTTTTTTTTTTCTCTGAGAAATAACCTATTCCTGTTAGTACAACTGAATAGACAGTATTAGAGTTCTTTCATTGTGAGCTCATGGCAGTGACTGAGCCAGCTCGTCCAAAGGCTCAGAGCATGATAAGCGACATGCAAAGCCAGCTGTAGAATATATGCTGTTAAAAATCATGATGCAGCTGCTTCAAAACAGCACTTGGTTATTCAAAACACTACTGGGTTATTGTTGTTTTGTTGTTTTTTTTTTTTTAATCAGGGTTAAGAGTATGTGAGACAAATTATATTTATGAGGTACACCTTGCAGAATAAAATACACTTGTAACTAGGTTAACCAAGTATGGTTTAAGAAACATGCTTTGATCATGACCACAGGAAAACTACCTACAGCATAAGCCTATAAAGCCTTCTTTAGATGAACTGCTTTTTGGTTCTAAGGAGTAGAACTTGTTATCGGTACTCAGTTTTCCACCCAATGCCAAGTATTTGGTTACTGCGAATTACTTGCAGGATACTGCTATCAATATGCTTTAAATTTTCACACTGCACACTCCAAGTGTGCAATGCTGTATCATTGCATTCTTCTCTTTTCACTATTAATGTGTTCTGAACTGAAGCTTTCACTAAGAAGTCCACTTGAACGCAGAGTCACTATTGTTGTAGAATTAGCAGTGAGGGGAGTTACTTCGATAGATTTCAGAAGAAAAATTTTAGAAGATACAGTACAGTGCCATAAAGGACATTCAGATTACTATTTGCTATTCAGTACACTATTTGCTAGTATTTCTAAAAATATTTCAAATAACAGGATACAAATAAGCCTGTAGACCATTTTACATTCCCTCCACTTGAGTTGATTAAAAAAACAACACTCAAAACCTTCTAAAACCCAAAAAGGGTCCAGAGAGACATTTAAAGTAATGTGAACTGCAGTTCTCAATGGTCAGAACAACTGCACAGCTGTCAGACACTGTGTTAGAACAGCATATCTCCACTTTGGAATTAACTTTCACCTGTAGTAAAAGGACAGAGGAGCAAAAGACAGCAGCTGTTTCTTTCAGCTGCATAATTGCATTGGACCAGCTGTGTCCAATGTATGAATCTCTGGGAGGCAGAGGCTCAGAAGACCCACATCCTCCCACTCTGCCCGTGACAGGAAAAGAAGCTCAAACCTCCATGGGGAGGAAATCCACATCACGAGCTGCTTCCATGATATGCAAGACATAAGCATATCTGTAACCTCTGGGGAAACAGAACCAGGTCATAAACTGCACCTCCAGTTCAAGATGGGTGGACTTCATGATCTTGAAGGTCTTTTCCAGCCTAGATGATTCTGTAAGATGCTGACAACGACAGAAGATCCCTGTCCAACATGGAAACAGCACATGGCAGTCACCTGGAACTCCAGCTCTGCCTTTGCTATGGACAGTAAGAAAAGCTCCTTGCATGGCTAGGATACTGAAAGCGGTGCTGGGGACTACAGCAGCCTTTGGCATGCTTACTCTAGACCCATAACAGTAATCATAAACTCACCTCTGGTAATGTTATCTTGAGGGCCTGCCCACAGGGAATGCCCCAGGCCCATGGCCAAGGGCTTTGGCTACTCAAGTGCCTATAGTGTACAGGGCCAGTCACCAACAGAGCAGCCTGATCGCTTTTGTTCCTCACATGTGAACTCATGGCTCACATGGCACTGAGCAGACAAAAACCCTCCCCCACAGTATCTCAGTTTACTTTGTGGATGAGAACTGCCAGCCTGAGTTATCAGCTAGTGGAGGGGGCTTTGAAGGTGATCAGGGAGATGGCAGAGCTGGTATCAGACTCAAAACAAACTCTGGAACCAAGTTTCTGCATAAGACAGGAACATTGTGCCTTGCTGAGCAGTCTTTTCTCTGGACAAGCCACCTTTACATTTTCATTCCACCTCAGGCCTCCCAAAAAGACCTTTGCTACAAATCAAAGGGTTCCTCTACCTCTAACCTCAATGAAAATGTGCTCCTCTCCCCTTTCCTAACCTTCCTCACCTGCTGGCCTTTCACTGACCTGTTAGCTGAGAAGCAACCATCCTTGGCAGGGCAGACTGGAACAAGTCCCTTCAAACACCCTTGTCCTCAAAACTCTCCTCTGCAACAGCAAACAAACATCTCTTCAGTCTTTGGGCCTGGGAAAAAGTGAGCCATGTCTCCAGCTCTGGATAATCAGTTAGTATAAAATTCAATACAGCTGCTTCCCCATCCCTAATCCCCCACACCCCTGTGCACAACTGCAGTCCTGCTTTCTCTAATTTCTTTGTCCAGCTCTCTCAGCAAGGAAACACCACTCTTCTTCACAGCCTGCTGCTCTCCTTCTCTACTTTGTCCCCTCCAGGTGTCTGTCTGATGATTTCAGGTGAACATAAGATGGGGAAAGCAGTAGATGGGGAGCTACCAAAGTGTAAGCCATTATACCATATTTCATGCAACAAACACAAGAAAATACCCAATTTTTATGGGTAACAACGTTCAAGTATCTTATATATTCCCTGGGGATCAAGCCAATGCCTATTTAAGTTAACAAGACTGTTTGGGATCTGCAGGACTCAAAACTGAAACAAAGATCAAATAAAAAAATAAGCATCTCCGGTATTCCACTCACTTCTAACCATTAAATACCAATTCTGAAGGGATATAAATGAAACATGAAAAAGTTCTCCATCACATATTTAGTCAAATATCTTCTGCTTTCTTCATTAGAGCTTTATAGATTTTGACTGCACCATTATTCCTGCAAATGCAATAAACTACGGAGTCATACCAGGCCAAACTCTTTGAATAAATATTTGAAACATTTTATCACCAGCGTAGTCAAATCTCAGCTACTTCTAAAATGGGAAAAAAGCCATTCTGCTTAGAAGATCAGCAGCTAACTGCTCATTTAAAAAAATACAGTAAGTACTTAGCCAATATATCATTTTAGCATTTCAGATTTGGGGTTTTGGCTGCTTGGCATTTCCTCTGTACAGCCTATTAAAGTTTGTATTCGTGTTATGAAGATTCTAGAGGTTCACTATTTAAACTACCACTCTGAACTAAAGAAAATAGGCCCAAATGCCAGATTACTCAGAGGACAAGTTCGCCATGCCGTAACTGAAGTTGCATGCCAAAATTCCCCACACCAAAGCACATTAGTGACAATGATGCTCCTGAGGCATAGAATCTCAAGGCTGTGTGAGGCTGGTTTCACTGTTTAGAAAGTTCCCTCGTGAAAGGAACTCAGCTCCTGGGGACTCTGCATCCTGCTTCAAAGGGAGGGAACAGATTTTTGCCACCATGCTCTGCCTTGCTTTTCAAAACAGCTTTGTTTGGAGGCTGCGTAATTGACAACATCAGCACAGATCTAGGAATTGCTGCAGGATAAGTAAGTAGAGGCTATGAAAATATTCTAAGACAATCCATACAACAGAAAAGAAGCACTTTGGATCATATAACAGTGATAAATTATTCAGAGCCCTCCCAGCATTGTTAATTTACTATAAAAATTTAAGATTTCCTCAGTAACAAAATTTGGTGTCCAATGAAATATTTTTCAGAAGCAAACTCATGTGTCTGAAGAATTCATATCCAATCTGGTTAAAATGTCTCCTTGTCTGTCAAAAAGACTCTAGAAAGAAATCTTATCTCTGGAATTTATCATAGGGTTTACAGCTGGCAATATCTTCTTCATAACAGCCTCAAGTGCAGTCCTAAAGCTAGAATAAAGAATACTTGAAACCACGCAGGAAGTTACAGCAAATGCAGCAATGAATACAAAGAACTAAAACAGTCTGCACTGACTGAACCGGCACAGGGTCTTACAGCAGAGAAATTACTCCACAGAAAATCTAAAATATCGGCAGAGAGATCCAACTAAGATATTTGAAAGAAAGATATCAGAAAGAAAGCGATGAGCATTTCTTTTGATGACTAACAGGTTAAAGAGAAGGATGAACTCAGACCCTTACAGACAGATACAAATCACAGAACAGCTTGGGTTGGAAGGGCCCTCAAAGCCCACCCAGCCCCACCCCGTGCCATGGGCAGGGCTGCCCCCCACCAGCTCAGCTGCCCAGGGCCCCATCCAACCTGGCCTTGAGCACCTCCAGGGATGGGGCACCACAGCTTCTCTGGGCAGCTGTGCCAGCACCTCACCGCCATCTGAGTGAAGAACTGCATTCCCTTGCCATACTGCTGGAGGCTTTAGTAGTCTTTTTCTGGATCAAACTCACTAATTTCACCAGCAAATTCACCTCTGAAACCTCTGCAGGTTGCAAAACCTACCTGCTCAACAGCAGTCAGAGCTGTCAACAGCTAATATGGGAAGAAAATACATACTTCAAAAACAGTTATAAGAGTCAAAAGCTTAAAATGTTACCTCTCCTAACCTGCACTGTTAAGTGCTTAAAAACCATGTACATTTTAGCTAGGAGGATTTATCACAAAGCCTCTAAATTCAAAGGGCTCTCACTTAGAAAATGAATACTGCATGGGTTTTGGCAGTTTCTCAAATCTGGAATACTGATATTTGTCTATGTTATCTAAGAACCGTCAGTGTTGCTTCACAACACATTTCACAAATGTCTTTCCAGTGATATTCCATCACCTTGCTAAGGGGGCATTTCTGGATTGCCTTCTGACTGCAGCTCTTACCCAACCTGAAGCATTGCTGGCTTGGAACCACAGATAGAGCCATTCAGGAAACTTCATCCATTCTGCACTGAGAAAAGAAACAACTCACTTCTCATCCATCCCAAAGGAATGCAAGTGGCTGTGCTAATAGTGATCATACAGTGATGCCTTCACCGTGTCCCCATTTCATTTTACAACAAACCTTTCCTTCTAAAACACATTTCTATACTAGCAAGCAGAGGGGACAAAATTAGAGGTTTATATAGTAGGCTGGCACCATCTGTGCAGCATGAAATCTCCACTTTCCAAAAGGTATATTTACAGGGTGCTTTCTAGGCTGAGAGCAAATGTGCTCTGCCTACATCTCAGTTCAGAGTTATCTTGTTCATCATGTACTTTAGACCAATTGGAGGCTGTGCAGCTTTGCAAAGGCTTGAGGCACAAGCAGCTCCATCTGAAGAGATCCTGGCAAAGAATTGAAGCTTAGCAGGGTGCTAACCTAGTATTCCCCCGCTAGCAAAGAAACAACGTAGTCAAGCTCCAGTCCCACGACACACATAAAGCAGACAGGAGCGTAGCACACAGACCTACTGCAGGTTCCTTCTTTCTTTGGATCGATTTTCAGCACATAGCATGGGCAGTCACTAACTCCTCAATATTATTTTCCTGGAAAATCAAAGGAAAACCAGGAGATGAGCTTAGCACAGAAGCGGTCAGCTTTCATTACTTTTAAACCCTTAAGAGCAGCTTGGCACTCATCCTTCATTAGAATTATTTTTAAATTTGATGCATGACTAAAGCTTGTACTGTGAAGTCTATCCATAAGGAGAGGATTCTTTTATAACATGCTTTTTATATGCACATTCTGAAAACAAAAATTAAACTTTTCTAGTCCTCTCAACTTTTCATTAATTCTGCTTATTTCAAGGCCTGGATGGTAAACACTTTTTTAAAGATGCCTTCTGCTGTTGACTCTGTCAATTAAACTCCTCCAATCTCCAGCATCTCTACATGTTTTCAATTGTTAATTTTTTTGTGTTGCTTCATCTTTGAGAGAAGCATTTTTTAGGGTGGTAGTCCTATCTTTCTGTGCCCCAGATGGCATATTATAGCAACAAATGCCCAGAGGTGCACTGTGGTTTATATATACATACTGTAACAAATTGAGGCATACTTAATATGGAGAAAAGCAGCACTAGCAGTAAAAAGAAATGATGGCAGCGTCAATTACCATTCCCATCAGTGCAGCCAGAAGCATCTATCACATGAAAACAAAATTTGTCATGGAATCACTGAACACATTCATAGAGAAACAGTTTGCTTAAATTAATACCATAGTAGAAGAAAGAAATTAAGTCTCTGAAAAAAAAAAGAAAACAAACAAACAAAAAAACCCCCATAACTGAACTTTAGGAACTTTAGATTCTTAGCTGACATGGGCCCCAAAAGCATATCCATCAACTCTATGGCACTGTTAGAATAGCAGCTTCAATAAAAAACACCTAACTGTACACAACTCATTTCTTATCTAAAGATACACACCTAGCATTCAGCTGGATTTTAGCTAAGAGTCCAGTGTGCCCTCAGTCACAAAAAAAAATTCCAGGAAATGATTAGGAAATCCCACAGTTAAAGTAAAAAGTCCAGTAAATCTAGAGATACAGCAAAAGTTTGTTTCTGTCCCTGAGCTAACCATCTGGTGGAACAGCATTTCAGATTTCTTTAATATTTTAGTATCTATCCTCAGCTATTTGGGGTCTTCAGAGACTCCATCCTAATCCATCATTACAAACTTCACTATATGCTTTTAAATATAGTAATATTAAACATGTGATCTAGGCAGGAAGGCTGCATTAGACATATTTTCTATACAGTAACAAATCCCTAACACTAGATTATAAATAACAAGGGCTTTTTTTTTTTCAATTAAAAACAAAAAACAAAACTGAAAAACAAGCACTTTTTTCCCTGCTGAACACTTGTGAGCTGTACCATAGCCCTAAATGTGACTCAATGCTATACGAAGAACAATGGTGACAAACTGTATAAAACCGCAGCAGTGATCGATGGTACTTTGCACAATATCTGCTTTTCAGTAGCAGCATTCTAAGAGTGAAAAACTGCTTGCACAGTACTGAGCCTTGTACCAGTTCGTGGGAGTTACTGCTATTAAAGAAAAAAAAAAAGGAGAAAAAAAAAAGAATGCACAAACTTTCTACACACTCAAACAGCAAAATAAAGTCACTTCTTGTGTGCTGAATAAAACACTTCACAAAAAGCAGTATCAGTTCTGAGGACTAAAAGGATGGTGTGAGAAAGCCACGCGCCTAAAATATTGAAACAGGCAAGAAATGTTATGAACACATTTTTCCAAGTGTAAATTTGGATTGATGATCAATAAAGATGAAAACCACCCCTTCAGGAATAACTTACAGAGCAATTCGCTTGGTCCCACCAGGAGGAAGATAACAGGGCAGTGCATATACACAAAAAAGCACATCACTGGTTACCCTAAGTGTAGATGCAAGCTGGGGAAGCCAGGCAATACCTTGCCTCCCCTTTTGCTCTGCTCATGCCCCAGGCCAGCACAGGTCCTGGCACAGACCTCAGCACAGTGCTAATGCTGGGAGGGAGCTTGCTGCTGCACTGACCAGGGTGTTCACAGCCACCAGCTGACCTGCACCTATCAGCAAACCACTGAGCAGTCAGTACTTCCAAGCAATAGCCTGCTTGCACCCATGGGATGATGATAAACACACGTGTGCCTGTCTGCAAGTCACCGTGCTTTTCTGAAACTAAAAGACAAAAACTCCACCTCAATTTTCTCAGCAGGAAGTTTTCATTTTTCTACCTCATAGGAAGCTGCGCAGACGACTCATGAATGATATAAAATTTTCCATAGACAGAAAATAGCTGTGTTATCTCTGAAAATAAAAGGTCATCTATTTTCCAGGTAAATGCTTCAGGGACGTTTCTGTACCCAGAAGTTGTGGCTGTCAGGCAAAATAAGAAGTCCCTCCTACTCACAGTCTTCATCCTATCTCTATGCGTCCTTCAGAAATATATAAATAATACAATCTATATATAAAGCCCCTTCAATTCGGTTCAATTCTCAGTTTTAGGATGTAATCAATTGTAGCGAATCACAGAACCACAGAATGGTTTGGGCAGGAAGGGACCTCGAAGCCCACCCAGCCCCACCCCCTGCCATGGGCAGGGCTGCCCCCCCACCAGCTCAGCTCAGCTGCCCAGGGCCCCATCCAACCTGGCCTTGAGCGCCTCCATGGATGGGGCACCACAGCTTTTCTGTGCTGTGCACCACAGCAGGCTCTGCAGCCCTGTTCCCCCACACATGTAGTTTATCTGCCAGTGCTTGAGGTCAGCTCTGCTACAGGTTGACTGTCACCTGGGCTCAGACTGCTGGGAAAGAGCTCAGAACCCTGCAGGGCTACCTGGCCTCATGTCACCCTCAGGTGCAGTACAACATCATCTGTGCCCCACGTCTCACTAAGGTGAGACCTGCCTGGTGGCCGCTGGATGGTGTCCAACCTTGACATCAACCCTGGTCCTACTCTGCTCTGCTTGTAGGGGCACTGCTGGGCTTCCCTGCTGCTAGCCTGGGTCCCAGTACCCACCTTGGGCAGGCCACTCCTGCTGCTCTCTCGCAGTCTGGAAGGAAGAAAAGTGAATACAGTGGTTTTGGAGTCCTCCTTTATTATCTTTGGCTTTCAAATGCGACTGAAAGAAAATTAATCAGTATCCAATCTGATAAGTGCAAGAATAATTGAGGGTTCCATCTTGTTTAAAACTGCAATTTTGATTTATGCAGAATTGCCTTCAGTAGATGAGTTACTTAACTACATAAATAAAATGAGACCCTTATCAGGGGGGTTGAACCTTACAGATATTCCTTCCAGTAGCAGCAATGAAGCCCACTAGAAAAAGCATTGCCTGAGAAATGAAAGCAAAAAAAGAAAGCAATCACATAGCAATTGACAAGCCAAGACGTTTTCTTCATTCAGAATGTAAGTAGTTCAGAATTAGGGCAAAAACTTGCAATTGCAAAAGCCCGGAGTTCTGACTCCTTGCCTTTCAGAAAGTGTAATTGAGAGGCACTTAATGAAACAAATTCCCTTCTCCCTACCCGCACCTCCTCTTGACAACTCTTTTTATGCTCCCTACCCGCACCTCCTCTTGACAACTCTTTTTATGACATTAAGAACAGCAGGCCCATCAAGCAACAAAGAAATCAGGGGAGACCAAATATTTGGAACAGAAGAACATCTCGCCACTTCTGAATTCAAAATTTTCTATTCTGACAAGGAAAATATTTTCTTTGTGCCTAAGAGGAATAAAATTAAGGCCTATACTCTTTGCAGGTGGCTGACACAACTTGGTTGAAATCAGTAATTGTCAAATTATCCTGCACTTCTACTGATGGTACAAACAGTGTGTTGCACTGCATATAGAAAATGAGAAGATGCAGGATAACGTGACTCGTATGTCATCTTGGCGTTTATTCTAATATAAACCTGATTTGTGATTTGTTACAGTTTGACAAGATGACTACAAGTTGATGTCACGCTGGTTACATCTTTTTCTCTTCAGTGACAGGTTTGCCACACTTCATAAAAGGCTTCAAACTTCCTGAATGCAATAAAAGTGAACTGGAGGAGAAGCCCACATCTCACTATGAGCTGGCTGTGCTGTCCTTTGAAGCAGTAAGGGGCAGGCTGAGTGCTAAGCATCACCTCCACTCCCACCAGCCAGAAGAAAGACTGCTTAACCCTTAGCCACTGTTGTGCTTGTGCTGCAGTATAGATCTGCTAGTTTACTTGAAGATTATTTTCAATGGTACCCAAGTCATTACAAGCTGCTTATGCTAGCGGCAGGACCTGAGACATCACCCTCATTCACAGGCACTCTAACAGAACTGGAGAGAGATATAAATACTACCACAAATCTCAACTATTCTACAAAGAACAAAAAAGGCACATCTGTACAGCACTGACAGTATAGACTGAGAGACAACTGAGACATTGTGCACAACAGAACTACTCAATTTTGCACCTAGGAACCTTGTCACCACTAATGTGCACACACACATACACAGATTCAACGTAATTAGTAATTGCTAGCCTACCTACTGCCTGGATAAAGACAATTCCCTTAGCAGACAAACTCTAAGCAAATGCATAACTGTCAGCTAAAGGTAAGGGTGGATGTGCTCCAGTACAGCATGGCCCTGATCAGTGAACATGCCAGGTTATCTCCTGCCAATGAAGCTTTTCTAACAGTAACAAAACATGAGCATTAATAACTCAGGAATACCAGCAGCAGAGGGTTTAGCTAGCTAGCTCAAATACATCTTGAACGGTAGCCAGAGAATGATTCAAAAAACAGAGTTAAAGGGTCAATGATTGGAAAAAAGGAAATTTTTTGAAGAGTCTGCCTTTTCATGTTTTATAACACCAGCTGAAAAAGAGCAAGAGGCTCTGCTTTTGAAAAAAATGAATACCATTGCACTTGAATGCTGACTGGAGAGATGCCAGTGATGCCAGTGATACCAGAGAAACAGCTACAGCAATGTTTTTCCCTCCTCTACAGAAAGACTGTTTGCATTACACGATCTGTAAAGCCTTAAAAAAAAAACAACAAAAACTGAAGTGAATCTTTTCTACCTCTGACCAAGCATACATGTGCCTAGGACAGTGTGACAGGAATCACTCAGTACCATGCTTCGGATTGGAGTGGATCCATGCCTGGTCCATAGTATTTTCCAAGCTTTGCCTTTGATGCATCCACCACATGAACTGTTAACTGCTCAAGGCTAGTCATTGTTGCAAATCTCAAAAAAATTAGGAACAGCCTTATCCAGATCCCTGATGATCTCACTATGGAAAAACAGTGGATCCTGTTTGCTTATATTTGATGTAGTCAGATGATATAGCTGTGCTGATATGACATGGAGCATGAGACAAGCTCTTAAGTTGTGCCACCAGCCTGAACATCAGGGTTTCTGTGACATGGAAACACAGACATGCATGCTGAAGTGGAGAAGGAAGGGGCTGCATGAACATGAACGTAAGGAGAAAGCAGCCGGCAGACTCAAAAAAAATATCCTTGGGATCCTGAGGACTAGAGGGATCCTTTGCATCTGGTTATTCCTCCACTTCAACAGTAGAGAAAAATGCTTCTTTGTTTTTAATGGTGCATATATAAAATAAATCACTTACTGAGACAGAATTTTCAAGTGCAGAAATAAATCTTTAGATTTAGATCAGTTATGTGCTTGATCAGCCAACTTTCCTAACCCACTTCAGATGGGAACACTCTGGCATTGTGTCTGCCAGGAACAAGCAGCCAGGCAGGACTGAGCCAAGTACTCAGAGCTTTCCACCCATGGTCACAAACAGTGCAAGAAACACATGCTGTGAATTTCAGACCAAGCTCCAGCTGCAGGAGGAGGAGATGCCCCATTTACCTACCATCAGAAATGCACCTTCCACAACTGCACCATTCTTTTGCTTCCCCTCTCTTCCAGCCTCATGCAGCTCTGCCTCTTCTTTCAGCATGCAGTGCAATACATTCACCTGAAGCAATTTAAAAGTAGACCGCCTCCAAAAATGGAATTAAGCATTTTTCTAAAAATTGTGTGTTTATTGCCTTAAAATACCTCTCTGCTTGGAGACGACTTGTGCTTTTCAAGGCAAATATTGATAACTGTCAGCAAGCAAACTTTCAGCTTTGTCACTAGTATCCCACGTTGTTTTGGCAGCAAAGTCTAAAGGCAATTAAAAGCAAACAAGCCAAATGTCCAATCACCCTACCCTGAAAGTCAGCTCTTTGAAACTGATTGTGTAGAAGAGCTGGCACCAAGCAATGGCTGTTGAGTTTTGCCTTCATCTACCTTGCTAACTTAACCAGCCCTTCCAATGAGACCGTGTTCAAAAAAAAACAAAAACAAAACAGTAGTAGCAGAGCTGCAGATTAGCACTTAGCCAAGTGAAACTGGAAGTTAGAGACAGCTGCTGCTAGGAGTACAGGTGCTTTTAGCCACTTGCTTGGCTGTCCCTAGCATTGTTCACACAAAACAGCACACAGCTAGAGGCACTATTACAGTCATACTGAAAATGTTAGTGGTGTCAGTATTTCACCTTTCAGGTTAAACAGTTATTTTGAACTTCAGCCCATCCAAAAAAAACCCTGTACTAACTCTTAAATGCCATAAGTTATTCTGCATCTCTGAGCTCTGAGGCTATTGGCACAGTGCTCATTACCAACACCTGCAGGATCCAGATTTTTGTAGTCCTTCCCTTCCACTTACAATTTTGTTCTTTCAGACTGAGCTGTGAATGTGGAAGTGCTTTTGGATATTTCTGTAGAGCCCATCTCCCTGCTTAGTGTTCTTCATTGTTTACAACACATACGGTTTAGGGCTTTTTTTTTTTCAGATACTTCAAGAACATTAAAAAAAAACTTCCTTTGGCTATGTCAGAAAATCCACCCACAACATGGTAATTGCTTGCTTAACAATCTTGAATCTACTTTTTTTTTAATTTTATTTTGTACCAGCTTCGTACTTGAACAGACAGGGTAGTATGCTGTCAATTTATCATGCATTTTCATCTGTGCTATTTAAATTTCAAATCTGGAGCAAGATAATAGCGCACAAGGCTCAAAATACCTTAAGAAAAAGGAAAAGAGGTCAGCAGCAGACTAGGCCACTTGTTTACACACTAAAGAAGTCTTGCAGCAGGATGCTAAGAAGACTGGCTGAGCTAACTGCCCTCCACGAGAATAAAATCAGCACAGATTTCCCCCTCGGGCTAACGGTTATAGAGCATTTTGTTGCCGCCTAAAGACTCATTATTTGAGGTGTTCTGCTCTAACAGGAGAAAATAACATCGAGACAAGACAAACATGTGCGGCTTTACTCAGCAAGGAGCATAAGGAACAGCTTGTGGCAAGCTTTGCAGCATGTGATTGCTAAACCCAGCAACATTGGTGCAAAATGTTCTTCACTGCCTCTAAAATGTTTCCTAGTCAAGAACTGATAACTCAGTGTCCAAGGCACCTCTGCATAGGCCTGCAGGTGAACAAATAGAGCTGATAGGGAAACAAACAAACAACCTATGAGAACATAAGACAATGTATAAAGAATATCAAATCAAGTATCAAATTGATATGCACCCATTTCCAGACTCCGCGCTCCAACAATGCAAAATCTAACAAACAAATTTCCTTGTAGCAAATGGCTCATAGCCAACCATCAGTCTCTTTTATTACTAAACTATGCAAGACGCTGCTTTAATAAAACCTAGACTTCTATTTTCATTGGAATGAAAATAAAACAACATGGGGAAGTCGCAGCAATTTCTTTTCCAAGAAGAAACGTTTAAACTCTGTACAGTGGAACCAAGTTCTTGTTAAATCAACCACCTCATTAGGGTGCAGACTACAAACATCTCCATCTACACAGAGCTTGATTTCGGACCAAAGAAGCTGCAGGCATACATACATCAGCCTGATTTGGCTGGGTTAAATAGCACAGCAGGGTTCTGAAGCAGAGCAGGACATAACGCTGGTCGCACACACACATCAGCTAAGAGTGGATTTTTCTGGACTATTAAGAACACAAGGACTGAAGACAAAAAAGATACTTTTAAACTACTAACAGAGTAAAAGCTTTCCTCAAATTAGCAACAACAAGAGCACCTAATGAGGACAAACTTCAGATATCTCTTAAGACTGAAATTCATTCCCTTCCCTAAAATGTGAACATAACCCCAAAGCATGGATAAATAGCATGAACACGAAAGTAAAGAGAGATGCTTTCTGTTCTGAAGATGGTAAGCTGGCAGCAGCAATCTAATGAGCAGGGAGAGATGAAAAGAAAAAAAAAAAAGTAATTAAACTAACAAACATGAGGGATATCCACATTCACTTGGAGGCCACTCTTAATCCAGTTCACCTCTCTTTTCTCCCCATCTCCCAGCACTCACTGTCAAGAGTCAAAGGAAAGGTCTATTACATGCTTAGGAGACAGATGGCAAGCCGGCACTGCTTTAATTTTCAGCTTTTCAAGCATGGCATGTATTGCTAAAACCATTTAATAAAAGTTCTGCAGGTAATCCTAAAACCTAAATACCTAATTATCTATTAGTAGCAGCTACAGTGGCTCAGTCACAACAGGTTAAGAAGATCTGTGCACTGTGATGTACGAGCAGTTTGTGGTTTCTGAAATGCACTTCAGAATGCAAATACTTCAGCAAATATAGCAAAATATCTTTTGTCCCTGCTGGCATAGTTTTACTGAAACAACTCTGATTCCCAAGCAATTACAAATAAGAGCACCCTGTCTGACAAGCAGATTAAAGGCACCAGATTAGATTTCAATTTCACTTGAGATTTGGATTTATTTTATTTGTAGTACAGCAATATTTGAAGTAGTGGGAGGTATGACCGACTTGCAGCAGAACTTACAGTTGTACTTAGCATTTATTTTTAAAATTGGAAGGAAAATATGCTTGTATGTGCTCTCATTCTGTACATCTTAGGCTCAAAAGCTGGTGAACAAATCACAGATTACACAGGCTTCTAATAGAAAATAATACAATTTGTTGGGATTTCTTCATAGAACATTTTAAAGGGTGTTTCATTCCAGAATAAGTCTCAAGTCTTGAACAGAATTTGTTCTCTCAGCAGAATGTCACGGCAGCACTGAGCAGTGCTGTTAACCCAAATCATCTCAAGAGCAGTTCATCTGGCCAAGCGCAGACCATTCACTGGCATATGGCTTGCAGGACCTCACAGGCAAGATATATCCTATCAGCTCGTTACAAGTAAAGAAGAGCTTTTGCCTTCTTAAAAATTAGCATGTATATATATATACACACTATATATACGTTATATATATATATATATACACACACACACACTATATATATATGTTTTATATATATAAAACATATAATATATAACATATATATATGTCTAAATAACTTTAAAATTGACCCTAAATATAGGGACTTAAGGTGGTTGATGGGGAGAGGAGTTGCTACAAAGCATATGTGGTAGATCTGATCCTTGGCAGTAAAAGAAAAAAAAAAATCACAATGTAAAGACGTGAAGAAAATAATGAAAAAAAAATGCTGCAAAAGAAGATCTGGCAGAAAGAAATGGAGCAGTAGGCGAGAAGAAAATATAGGGAGGAAAGTACAGGGAAAATACTGGATATGTGAGAATGGACTACAGCAATAACATACCACAATCACATACTGGGAATAAGTCAAAGCAAACAGGAAGAACAACACGTTCAAGAAGTGTCTGAGAGCATAAGAAATGCACTGCTAGTAGTACAGATTCTGTTTACACCTGGAGGATTTCTAAACTCCTGAATGCAAAGCAGGCAGGAAAAGAACTGATTGGAAGGAACAAGCAGCAGGCAGGTAATTCATTTGTAAAAAAAAAGAAATCTATCTTAATATGTAAAAAATTCTAAACATCTATGCTGCAGCATATTCCACTAATACTAAGGATGTGACAGCAGACGAGGTCGTATTCCCTGACTGCCAAACAAGAAGGTAATATACAAACTCTGACTTTTCTTCTCTGAAAGAAATTATGGCAACCAGCAATCCCATTGTGCTTTGTTGCTGCATAATTGTTAAAGAAATGCTTTCCAATGCCCTGTGAGAGGGGGTACTATCTCGAAAGCTCAAAGGGATTGTTCATTTGATCACTAAGCATAGTGTTATTCTAAGCACTCATGCACTCAGAGAATGCCTCTATTCTCATGTTCCCCTTGGAGTTGAGATCATCTGAGATATGCCAGCTATCAAACATAAAGGCTGAGGTAGAACTGCTGGCAGAATGGCTTAAGGAAAGGCTTCTTGTAGACCTGGAATCCATATTCTGCATTTTCTGATTACAGTTGTGTTTGCAGACCACTGGGCTACCTTAGAAGGTGTAAGTGTACAAGCGAGTTCTTAGTTACGTATTTCATGTTAGTCTGTTCTTCAAGTCAGGTCTAGTGATGGATTGTAATGATTTCTGAATTGTTTCATTAAAAATACTACTATTCAAAAAGTGTTTGGCTGCTTATTTGTACATATACTACTTAAAAAAAAAACAACAATAAAAACCAACCGACACCTCTGATTCATGTCGCTTCAGCACAAGTAGCATACAGGGAAGAACTCTAATCAGTACTACCACGTACTAAAATCAACAAGAGAACTGACAGTTTCTAGTTTATATCTGAGAGAGACAAAGATATTCCTCAAGCCCTGTCACTGTGCACATTTCTATCATCTGAATTACACAAAACAGATATCACAACAAATTAAATAGGTGCATCTGCAGCATGTGAAATGGACATAAACATAGCTTGACAAATTCCCCCTAACAGTCTGAGTTCTTTCCTTTTTCCTTCCTCATCTGTGGAAAACACGGCTTTCTAAAATTAGGTTTAATTTTCCTGCAAAAAATATTACCTTTACAACAAACGCACTACTGTAATCATGACATTCCAAGAAGATCTGAAGGACTCTGAAAAACTACACGCAAATACACCGCGATTTTCAGAAAGACAAGACCTCATGAAAACTTCTGCAGCCAATCATTTTGGGGATATTTCACCCACATGAAAAAGTCTTTATTTTTACGCAGGTTTTTTTTCCTCTAATGTTATAGATAAAAGAAAATCACACATTTCAGGACACGTCCAAAATTCTGATAGAGAGCCTCCATATGAAAACACTTTCTAATCCTTAATTTATAAAGCTAATTAAAAATGATAAAACCATAATGAGGATTAAATTTTGCTGTACTTCCTCAGTGAAGTCTGTTAAATTAAAAGAACTATATTTTTATTCTTTTTTTTAAATAACACAACTGTAAACCTGGCCCTTAAAATATTTAAGTTGCAGTTGTACATCCCAACTATGTCAATATAAGCAAACTAATACAGATGGTGGAGAAAATGTTTCGTTGTTATAGTCCCCTGTGTCCAAGCAGCCTATGTGCAGCCTGTGTACAAATGACAACGTGAACCTTTTCCCACACTTCCTTCCTGATAAAGCACATGATTATGATATGCTTAAAAACAAGGGGAACTGATTATAAAAATTAGATACGTATATGTCAACAATGATTTACTACGAAGAGGTTTGCAGTCATGATGGTAAAAGCAGTGTGCAATTTTTAACAACATGCTGATTTCAATGTACTCACGTTTTCATGAGGGGACAAGCTCTGTATGATTTCCTTAATTTCTTTTTCTTGGAATCTCAAAAATAACTTGCAAGAACATTCAGAAGTCACATAATAGGCACCTAGACTTTGCGTAGAGCCAAAAAGAGCACTTTTACAAGGGATGCAAGAACATTTATTAGAAAGGAACACGTATTTTCACTGCAGGAGACATTTGTGATGAAAACATGTTAAAAAAAAAAAAAGAAAACCACATGGGTGGGAAAAATGAAACTAGTAAGGCATTTTTCAACCCTTATAATTATTTGCAATTGAAAGAATAATTACAAATCAATTTTAAAAGATTGTTGATTAGATACACAGGAAAGAGAAATAATTTAAATGTTTGCCTGCAGGGAAAAATGACAGGCAGAACTGTATTGGCACAGGGATAACAGTGCAGCTGTAGATGTGTCCAGGCAGGAATAGCATATACAGAGGGTGCTACTCGAGCACTCCCGTAATTAGAGTAATTATGCTGCTGGGCTTCTGCTACTGAGTTTTCCCAAGCAGAGCAGCATTTATCCTGAAGCTGCAGCTCCCCTGCAAAAACTGCAGCAATTTGATTCTCGTACTGCAGTTAGTGAGCAGCAATCTCCTTAGTGCAAAAGTAGTTTGGCAGAGGAAGAACTCACTCTGGGAAACAGGAGTCAGCTGTGATGGCTGCAGAGAGCCTTCCTCATATTCTTCCCCTTCTTTTTATTGACTGACAGGAAAAACGAAGTCCTACTAAACAAAGTCCAGCTAGGTACTTCTGCAACACGTGTAATAGCTGAAATAGAGCTAGCGTGAGTCTGCACTTGGACTATGATGCTTCGGCAATAAAGGAGACAATTGTGTTCGAAAGGAAGGAAACGTCAAAATCCTAAGCTCCATACAAAAGTCTCACCTCCTGGACTTCTAACTTTCCAAAAATCTTGTTTATGAGTTCAGTTTAATTATTCTATGTTATTTTAGTTTATGAGTTCAGATTCAACCACTGAATCAGTCAGACTGTTTCAATTTACCTTCTGAAACCAGGCCACTACATTTAAACTGCTACAATCTGGTGAGCAGTGATTTTGAAATAGAAGCCAGATTTGTTGTTCCCTCTGTTTTGTTTCATCACTCATTATCCCCCTGTAGGATGTGCAATTCATGACAACGCTGTCCAGCCCCAGATCCTTCACAGAAGGGGCAGAGTAATTTAGTGGAGAAACAAGAGCTAAACTTTCATTTTCTGGGGGGCCCTGATGGTTCTTGGTTCAGAGAGTTTTCAGCCTGAATACCAAAACAAATTTGCTTTCAGATCTTGGTATTTTGAAACAGATAAGAGAAGTTATCTCAAGAAATTTTGCCAAATATGCTAAAATATAAATAAATTTTCAGAACATATATGTAGTGCTGTACAGGGAGTCAAGGTGTCATATAGCAAGCCTGATTTCAGTCTGAAGTTTTCCACACATCTATTTCCTACTCTGAAATACATTGCCTTGTTGACAACTGCAGAAGGAACGTGATCCCAGAGCAATAAAATCTGGAGACCAAACAAGAGGGTCTTGTGGTCATGGGCAATTTATATACAAGACTGACCACATCACAGAAATCAAAGACAGTGAAAGGTAACAGAATAATGTTATTCATGTCCTGCTCGTGCCATAACCTCAGCTTACCATAACCCATGAAATAATGGAGCCCTTTAGATCTGATGAACAACTGACACAAAAGCCAACATTACCTTGTACCTAGAACTGCTCCAGCCCAAATGGACTTAGCAAATAATCAGTCAAATAATCAGTGCAACAATAGACAGAACAGCAATTGAAACTTAACCATTAGGAGTTCACCAAGAAGTTTCCCTACCTAATAGACTGCAGCTCCCCTAATCCACTCAGTGCCACAGCTACCTCACAGCATGGACCTAAGATCACAGTCTTCCCTGTTTAAAACTCAGACATCACTGCAGAACTGCTGAAATCAATAGAGTTACTGTGCTGACAAAAAGGAGCTCCTGCAAGTCAAAAAANAAAAAAAAAAAAAGTCAAAGCAAATTAAGAGTCACCACGTTCTGATAAATGCTCAGGGAATCGCACTTGCTTAAAGAACAGAAAAGTTTTTCAAATATGAAGTATCTATTTCAGAACCATCAGTACTTCTCGTTCCGTCTGCTCTCGCTTCAGTGAAACAAGTTTGTTTGCAGTAATGTCATATGGTGACTCAGTCAGGTATCCAAAACCTAACACTGTTGTTTCCAGAGGCATATTCAATCACTTCTCCCCACAGTCAAAGGTTAAGAAGAAAATCTGATAACAGATATTTTAGAACAGAAATCAGAACTCTCATGAATTCCTTTCATCTTCAGCCAATGAGCAACCTGATCTAGCTGTGGTGCCCATTGCAGGGGAGTTGGACTAGATGACTTTCAGAGGTCCCTACCAACTCTAAGGAGTGACTCTATGAATTTCTGTGGAAGTCACTTGAGATGAGCAGAGATTTAGAAGTATTTTTGCAACCGTGGCCCTACATGTCTTTGTTTAGTCTCTAAAACACCAATTTCTGCTGCAATCTTACTTGACAGAACTACCACAGACATTTTGGTTTTCCGTGGTCAATATCACACACATCAGGAAATCTAAGATGCTGCAGTAAGGGAAAAAAAAAAAAAAAAGAAAAAAAAAAAGGAAAACAAAACCCAAACTACTGTAGATGACAGCAACTAAACCACTCAGGCTAATTTAAAGTTCCTGTTGGATGGAGATACTTTCTAGCTTCTAATTAAGTAAGAATATTAGAAGGTCAACAGAAAGCCAAGCTTTTTATTGGCTTTTTATAGGGGAGGCTCTAGAGAGTGAGCCTGCTATGAACAGCTCTGAAAATAAAGAGCAGCATTATCGTGACTGTTCTCTGCTTGTGAGCAACTGCAGTCTTGTCACCACCAGGATGTTTCTGTGCAAGTACCAGGGTGTGCACACCAGTGTACACTGGTCCTTTTCACTTCTATTTTCCTCACCAAAAACAGACACCTCAGATGTGACTTTCTGCTGTGTACCTCCCTGTCAGCGCTTTCCCTCTCCACTTTCCACATCACCATCAGATTCATTTTCAGTCCTGTGGACACAGTTAGAAATGTCATACATTAGACTGAAGCATTATGTACATTAACTCAGCACAGAAATAAAATTATTCTGTCAGGATCACGAGAGCACAACTTGCAGGGAGTGTTTATAACCCACTGTCTTCTCCTCTGGCACAGTCCTTTCCTGATGAGCTTACTACTGCTCAGCTCCCCCTATAATGCTTTCACATCTTGATTCATTACAAACAAAGTTTGATACTTGTGAGAACTCAGCTCTACCTAAAGGGAAGCTATAGGAAAGAAGGTCTGTACAGAAAAGCAGGGTCTATTGTGACAGGACATGGGGAAATGGTTTCAAACTAAAGTCACTTCAAACTAAAGATTTAGATTGGATATGAGAAAGAAGTTTATTGCAATAAGTGGCATAAATAGAAATATATATATATATATATTGCTTTCTCTTAAAAAAAAAAGAGATTATCAATCTCAGTTGATGTTTCTAGGCATATATTCTCAAAATAAATGGTACAAAAATTCACTCTGGTTTTATTCTAGTCATGACATCAAAAGTGAGTCACAGCGTAATTAAACTTTAATGCCAACATCTGTTTCAGCTAAGAAGACAGAGGAGCAGTTGGCCCACAGAGGGTTCTATGGCTTACTATTCTATGGCTTATTTCACTCAAACCAGGACTGAGCATTTATTCAGCTCAGCAAACTGGAAATGGGACAACAGCAACATCCTAGCTACTTTCCCCAAAATAACGATCTTTCAGAAGCACTTGTAATTTATTTGCAGCTCAAATCCTGCCTTACGCAAACTGATTGCTACATAAGGACCAGTGATGGAAAACACTAAGGATTCTGTTTCTTCTGTGCAAACAGAAAACTCCCTTGGGCTGCAGCCTGCTATCAGGACAAAGGCAACAAAATGCACTTGGAAAGGAATAACTTGTGTTCATGGTTAGCTAATTAGCAAAAGGCCTCAATCACCGCACAGCACCATGTGACACTGGGTAACCCTTCCCAATCCTAACTTTTACAATCAGCCACAATGCGTGCTGGTGATAACAGTAGGATGTTGAACTCCTATTGTGCTTCCCTCCATCTCTCATACAGACTCAGTCTTACTGAATAAACAAGGGGAAAAAATCCAGCAGATCCTGCTCACTGTATAGCAACCATTAAAATCATGAATAGGTCATTTATTGTACCGTTATTGTGTTGATAAACTACAGTGAGTGCACACTATCAGGCCAGCACTGCTGTAAGTGCAGCAGGCATCACTTGGCTCCAATTCCTGCCTATACTAACAAATCCAATAACGAAATCAGTCCCCGTAACAGAGAGAAAAACCCCAGGCCTCTTTTAGACATGCAGGTTGGGTGTGGTACAGATGAGAAAAGAACCCATTTGGGGTTGTTAAAAAAGCCCTATAGCTTGTGCGCTGTGTGGTAAACATCAGAGCCATATTAGAGGCAATCTCACAGGTCCAGATGCAATCGTAGAGCAGTGTGGTAGTTGTGCTTGCATATTGACTAGTTAGATACCCAGGAGCTACCATTGCTGTTTGATGCATCAAATGGTTGCCAGAAATAAAACTTGAACATTATTATTAAAAAAAAAATCCATAAAGATGAGTAGTCACCTAACGAGCCATAACCAAACTAACTACAGAAATAGCATCATAATGCAGATCTCTATACTTTATAAAAAGCTTTAAACTCTAAAATAACAACAAAAAGGTCAACCACCTGCTGGGTCTAAAATCCTCTAGGTCTCTTTCCACCTCAACGGTTCTCTAATGCATATGACACAGGGTGAGGTTCCCTATGCACAGCTGGTAAGAAGTGTTTTGATACACAAGATCTTGCAAGAACAAAATTTCAGCCCTTTCCCTGAAAAAAAAGCTCTAGATGGGAAAAAAAACAAACAAAAAAACCCAACTAAACCAAAGGAAAGGACACAAGTAGTGCTCATCAGCTACTTACCACTGCACAGAAAAGATGACAAGCTATTTTTTGTTAAAATGTAAATCTCTTTTTTCTAGCTCAGGAAATTATTCCTGTTTTTCTGGTGTCATTTTGATAAAGAAATGCTCTCCAGAAGCAGGAAGGCCAAGACTAGCAAGAAATTGGGAGCAGGAAAAAGACTGTGAAGGGAAGTGGAAATATGTGGACAGCTGGAACAACAGAATCATTGCTTAAGCTTATAACAAAAAACTATGAAAGACTAAATTCACCCATTTCCCTCTCATGCCAGAGGGAATAACTGCACCATGGTTAAAACATCCATTTTAGGACAATCTGCTGTCTCACAGGATCGATTTTTTCATGTCAGCTTGCCATTATTTTGCATTAAAGTCATATTCTGCATCCCACAGTCAATGGTGTTTACAATGAGAGAAACTCCCTTTTAAGAAGGTCACTGAACTACAATAACACAGAGCTTTTAGCAAGTTCCTATTGCTGTCACATTACCTCCTGAGAGAGGGATTGTGTAGCCAGGAGCTGCTAAATTCTTTCAAGCTCCTCCTCTTGCATTCTGCCCTTCTCCTTTTAAATGAGATTCTAAAAGCAAAAATGAATTCTAGAAGCATGTGTGAAATCCATACAGGTTTTGCACATGATCATATATATGCCCACCTCCTAAGTATATTCTGCACAGCCACTTGTAAAAGATGAACATTGCCTATTGTTTTCAGGGATTATGCTTTAGTTATTGTCATTACATCCCAAACAGAATGGGAAAATAAGAAAAAAAGAAAACCCAAAAACAGAACCTTGTCTTCAATATCAGCATCCAAAAAAAGAAAAAAACAAAACAAAAAAGTTCCAGATGTGGACACGGTGGGACAGCAGCAACTGTGGCAACCCTAGTACCACATTAAGGCCAACAGCAGCAATGCCTGTCAAAATATTACAGATGGCAACCCAGTGAAGACAGAAGTTCTTCAACCTGCGAAGGGTTATACAAATACCCACAGGAGTTCAATGCGTAGGATACAGAAGCGAGTGTCAGCATAAGTAATGAACCAGGGTCAGGCAGGGTTGCTGTGGAATTGTGCTGACTGCACAGTTTTGAGCTATTTCCCTGAGCTCTGCATAGAAAAGCGACCTTGGGACTTAACCCAGAGCTGCAGCTAAAAATGGCAGAACGACAGACAATGCTCTGCTCAGTGTTGCTTTGCCAAACTCACAGCAGAGCTTACCTCCTGCTTCAGTGAAAGGGGGAAAAAAGCTCTATAGTTCTGGCATTGTTAGGAAAAAAAAAAGTTAATTTTGCCTTTTTTTGTTGTTGTTGTTAAAACACAATTAAAATGCTAGTTATTACACTAACTCTTCATTGCTATCAAAGAAGAGAACTTGCTGTCAAAATACCGCAGTTCCTGCATGGAGAACTTTTTCTTATTTGCAATTTTATGCTTGTTCAGCCCAATAGAAAAGAAGCATCTATAAAAGTCTGCAGTTGTCCTTCTCCAACTCAGAGGACTGTACAAAAGAAGGTCCAATCCTCCTAGCTAGGACAACAGGCAGTCTGGCCCCCTGCTTTTGCTTCACAGTAGCAGCAATGGGTCTAACAAACTTCTGAATTATCCACACATAATTTTATAATTGTCTTTGGAAGCAAAGCTGGCACAGTGATCTCCTGATCCACTTCTTTAAATGCACAGTGCTCTACCCAGCCATTTCTTTTCTCTCTCCTGTACTGAGTCATTTGTGATCCTTTTCTGACTACATACCGGTTGCAACAGCAACCATGTTGACTACGTGCAAATTCAACAGGAGTTTGGAGCAGCACAACATTATAGATCCAGAGCACAGATGAATATTCAGTGTAGAACAGACAACAGAACTCTGTTGGGTGTCACAAGCAAATCCTTTCAATGCACAAACAAAACTAACTCCTGTTAAGTCAGAATTTGATAGTTACACATATGACTACCGTACAGACTCAATTCCCTTTCTCTTCCATATCCTTACCCTTAGGCTCCATTTCTTCACTCTGTTTGTGTTAAAAGTTCATCACTTCTGAGAAATAGCTCTCTGAAACACAGCACATTTCTGACGCTCTTCTTTTTTTAGTAAAGCATCTGGTACAATGAGCCTCCATTGTTACTGAGGACGTTCCAGCCATATCCTGGTATAAAAAGTAATATTAAAGGAAAACAAAGAAAAAACTCAAAGCAAACAAAAAATACCTTCCAAAATAATAGTTCCTGAATCCAGCTCATGAAGAAGAAGAAAACAAAGACATTCATGCTCACTCCCAAGAGGCCCTCCCACAGTAGTGGATCAATCTTTACTTGTATTTACAGAGAGCACTACTGGGTCTAGCAGACATGAAAGAGATATCCACACTTGGTTCTTTATTACCACAGCATTTTCAATCAATAACACTGTGTCTCCCTCCAAAACAATACTCAAACAATAAGCACTGCAGAAACCACACTTTCTCTAGAAGCAAATACTTCCTTGACAAAAACTCCATGATAACATCTAGGAACTGCACATATCCTGTGCTGTCTGCAGTACAAAGGTTCCCTTCTGATAGATCATATTTGTCCAAGACAATACTAATCCTAGAAAGGGGGAAAATAAGAATTGAGTAAGGGTTGCTGCCTGCTTTTCTGTGGCCATCCAGGCACTCGCTGCTGGCTGCAGGGGACTGGCAGTTGCTGCCCCCGGGTGGCTAAGAGCAGAGGGACAGCCACAGGGACCTCGGGGGTTTCGGGTGCTTCTGAACCCCTTGAGCTCATGCACAGAATAGAAAAGCACAGCGAGAAAGAATTACAACAGCAATCAAGGCATGAGCATCCCCTTTCCAAAGCGGACTGTTTCAGGCAGGAATTAAATTCAGATTCCTCCTTTTCTGTAGGAGGTGGCACTGTCCTGGAAAAAGCCACAGATACTTATTTTGGACGAAAGTCACTAAAGCAAGCACAGAAGACAGTGATCCATGAAAAAAAAAATAAAAAAAGAACACTGTGCTGCAGTCTGTCAAAAAGACTGGAGACTATTTAAAATTCCTAGGAAGAGCACTTCTAGTCAAAGAGCTAAAGCTATAAATTAACCTGCTACTGGTGCACACTTAACACCCATTATAATTAACATCACCGGAGACAAAGAAAGAAGAAATGAAGGATGGCTTGAAATGCATCAGGACAGAGGGAGAACAGGAGAGCAGGTGACCATGAAACAACAAACACCTCACCTAGGGAAAGCTGTCCAAAGCTTATAATCATTCACCCTCTACGAGATGGATCTGAACCTCTTTAAAAAATTGCCCAGAACTGCAGGATAAGGCAGTTATGTACAACAGTGCCATTCTCAGACACATGAAACTTATATCTGCACACATTTCCCCCCTCTGACTCTCAGAGAGCCTCACACTGAGGTGACTGCCTTTGCACCTTCAGACCTTCAGCCTACTTTGAATTCTTCACTTAACCAGTTTACAGACTATTTGGTCCAGATCGCCTCTTGCTTCTTAACAGCTTTCATCTAATTCAGAAAGCAAACCAACTAGACTTCCATTTGTAAAGTGATAAAAGGGTTGATAAAAGATGATGACTTTTTTTTTGGATTTGGAAAGAAATTTTCCTCCTTGTGATGCCAAGCTAGCTAGCAAATGTTGATTGCTGGCTTATCTTAGATAAGCAGTTCAGTTTACAGATTTGGAAAATGGAAATGTTGAGCAATTTGTTAGTAAATCATTACCTTTAAAGAACATTTAGGAAGCTGACTGCAAGTCCACTTTTCAAACTAGCAAAAGAATTTATAGTAAGGGTGTGCATCACTATAGAATCATTGTAGAGTGAATTTAACTCCACCAACAGTGACCTCCATGATTTTAATTCCCTTTTTTATTTTATTTATTTATTTTTTTAAGTTCACAGTCTCCACACGGGACAGGTCTGTACAATCAAGTGCTAGTTTAGTTTGATACAATTTGGGGCTAGCGATCAGTCTAATGTCAGTCCCAGAGGCACTGTAAAAGCCTGAGTTCTTGCTGATAAAAAGAAGTAGGCCAATGTCTCGCTCTTTGCTGTCTTCATCCTTCTCACAGGAAGAGCACTGGAGAGATTCACATTGAGAAAGGACATAGTTTGGGACACGCATTATACAGTGCTGTGGGGCTCCATAACCAGTAGAACCGGATCTACTGCAAATGACTGGTGGAGCAGATGTAGAGGAAATGAGGTAATAGTCTCACCACAAAATTAATGAAGCGTAAACCTAGTTCTTATGTCCACTTGTGGATTCTTCAGCCACTGGCATCATCTGATCAGTGCTGGAAGCATTCATACCAGGAATTCAGGCTCACATGTTTATCACACTGCATTAACTCATACAGGAAAGCAGATTTTAGCCAAAACCCGTCTAAATGGACATGCATTGTTTCCACATATAGTAAGAAAGATTTAGTTATTCGTGCTCTGCTCCTTCTGTACCTTGAAAGAAGGAAAATATTTCCTTACCGTGTTCATAAATAGTTGAATCATCCAAAATGTTAAGCTAGTCAGCCTTAATAAAATCCATATGATTTTTACAGATCTAATATCCACGTCAAAACATAACGGAGCTAAATTTTACATTAACTGACAAACCTTTACCCTTTACAGGAACTTTAGACTACTGCTTTTTTCCTGTGGAGTTCTATTAGCATAAAATCAATATAAAGTCAGAAAAAAAAAAAGGTTTGCTCTCGGTTTTCCCAATCTTAATGCAGAATAAAACTGCATTAATAAATAAAATATTTGGCCTTTTCTTATTTGGTATGAAAGCTATCAGCAAAACCTATGGGGGGGGAGAGGGGGGGAAATAATCACAGAAAGCTAACAAGAGTAGCTCATGTAAAATCTGATGACTTCATAGGTCATCAGATAGTTAGTCTATCCACTTCTGCCACAAGTGGAACTGTACTGTATTGATTTACACAGTAACTTGTCTAACTTGCTTTTGAAGGCCTGCAATGATGAATCTTCTTCATCTGCTAAGATGATGAATGCCAATGTCTCAGTATTTGTTTTAGGATTCCCCTACCCAACATTTGAGTCTGCCCGCTATTTGAAGAAACAGCTGTTTGTTCTATCCATCATGGACAGAAAAAAGTTGACTTTCCCTCTCACTGCATACCACCCTTATCTTTGTTAAACACTTGCATTTAATCTTTCTTCTCTATAGTAACCAAATACTAATCCTTCTTCAGATATATGTTTCAGACCTTTGATCTTCTTGGTCTTTTCCTCAGCCTTTCCACTTCTTTTTGGAACTGTACTGCGCATACCTGGATGCTATTCAGTAACAGTCAGTAGATGACAAGAGTTATTTTTTCTGTCTCTCAGGAAAAAAAAAAAAGAAAAAAGAAAAAAACCAACACAATAGCATACACACAAAACTAACTGATCAAGTAACACTTTCCAATGGTCCAAGTAACTCACCAAATACTTCATTGTCCTCTGAAGACTGCTGTGTTAGTCTTGCTGCTTTCGGACTCTCCTTAGCCGCTTCCTCCACCTTGGTTTCAGCATTCTGTAAAACAAACCACTCCTTAAGATCAGGTCCTCTTTTAAGGTCACTAACCAGAAACATTCTTCGAATTTCTCATTTATGCAAGAATCACATTCTTGAATGAATACAGAAGCATTAACATGAAGGGTTTTGCCATCTTTATAATTTCATGTATACGTGTTTTTGCAAAATATTGAGGAAAAACACTCTTAGAAAACAATGGGAGAGGTTGTTGAGTGTTTTAAATAGAACTTTCACTTATCTTTTTTTCTACTTTATAGTCATTGTTTCTTAAGACTCGATGAAACAGTAGAGAAAATTCAATTACACAGCATCTTCATTAGCTATTTCCTTGCAATTCAACTTAAACCATCACATTTGATAAGCATATTGCTCCTCCCATCTCATACTTCATTTAGCTGACACTAACAAAAGCACTGTCAGAGTACAGCATATAACTTGGATGTACATATGTGTGTGTGGGAGATTATATACATGTATTCAAAACAAAGCTGTGCATCTTTGACACCTCGCTCAGATATCTACTATGTTTGCTTCACCTGTTTATTCACCAAATGCACTGGAGAGAGAATTAAAGTGAAGCTCTAATGCCAGTGGCAAAATTCTCATTGCAATCAGTTTTCCTATGTGTCTACCCAACACTAAGGACCTAGTCTTTGTAAAAATGTTAGCAAATAAGATCAAATCCAGCTTCCAAATCCATCTTATTTCAAGTCGACTGGGAGGAGAGGGGCACAGTGGAAACAGCATTTCTAAACTCTTTAGAACAATTGTACGTAATATGAATTTAGCAAATCTAGTTCCTTATCAAACATTCAATTTGCAGACTTTTTAAGATTTCTGCTAGAGATTATTTTAATAAATTTGTCAGAGATAGAAATTTCTGTAAAAACAGTTTCACACTAGTACAGCACTAAGGTCACCCTTCCTACTATCTCACACACTGAATCTCAGCTAGCAGCAATGAGTACAAAACAGCAGTTTACAATTCACCCTCTTATTTTATCCAAATGACCACCCTCTATATTTAAATAACAGACTACCAGAGGACATAAGATGTAGGACTATAGAAGACGTCTAAATTAGGCAGAATAAGAGTGAGATCTTGAAAAACTATGACAGACTTTCAATTTTCCAACTTTCCCTCTCACATTTCACTTTCTTTCTATTGACATTTCCCACTGTTGACATACTAAACCAAGAACACAGGGTACAAGCATTTTTCCTGACAGAGGTAAGGGCAGCCAGCTAAAGAGAGGTTCTACTACTTGGCAGCAGCCATTCTTAAGTCTTTAACCAACTAAACGACCATCTGAAGCACAAGCACTTAATTAGTTCTGAAACAAATTTGCCAATTAAATATGTAGTGTTAACCTGAGTCCAAAGATAAGTCAATAGTTTCAGAATTTGAGCTGCCAGAATTCAAAGCATTTCATCTCCTAATTAAAAAAGACTGAAAGCTGCAAAAGAAAAGACCTAACTCGTGGAACACTGTTTTAAAGTTACACTGCTACTACAGAACACTCTAAAGACAAAAGAAGCACCTCGTGTTTTCAGCATGTTTTACTTTGGTACTCAGAAGAAACGTATATGCATGCTTGCAGCAATGTAGCTCATAAAATGGACAGCACTTGAGCGATGGATATGAATTGACTGATGCAATATTAAATATTGCTAGAAGGAGTTAAATATGAGTTGGAGAAGAAGATAAAGGAATGTGGTATGCCTATGCTTTTGAAATGACAGATACTGCTCTATTCAAGAACATGCTCATTTATAAGATGTTTTCTGAGGTTTTGAAGAAATTGCCTTTATAAAATTTACAAATTCTGACTTACATTTTGGAACTGCTGCTATACAGTCCATGAAAAATACTAGTTACTGCCTCAGAACTTATGCATACTTCCAACCTGTATGCAGCCTTTTATCTCCCCTTGTTAAAAACTGCACAGAAGAGAGAAGAAAACCGTTTGACTAAGTCTGTCAACCTTCCTACATAAGACAGCAGTCAAATTTAGGGCATGAAAACTCAAGAGAGTCTGAAGAAAGACAGCAATCTGTTGGAAAAAAAAATAAAATGAAAGCAAGACCTAAAAAGCTTACTGGTGTCACAGCAGCAGCAGAAAAGAGTTAGGGACAATAAAAAACAAAACAAAACAAAACAAAAAACCAGAAAGAAAAGGATAGGAGGGAAACAGTGCTTCAGAGGAAAAATCATCTGCAGAAGTGTTCTGCACTCACTTAAAGTACCAAACTGAACATCCCAGACTGAAATCCACTAGCTATGAATCTCACAAAGCTGAGGAGACAGCCAGATTCAGTAGATGCTCACTTCAGTTTGGATTAACTGGCATCCCCTCAGGATGATAGTGGCACCCAGTTATAAAACAGCAGTGACTGTACAGAGAGAAAATTTGCTCAGATAAGCACAAACACTGGAGTCCTGTCCTCACAGAAGTCATGTGTTAACTACAGTGTGCAGGCATTGCCTATGCACACAAGATCCATGCCAAGGTCCATGGTGCCCAAACCGCTTTACAGAACCAGCAGAGACCACTAAATCAGTGAGCCACATAATAGAGTTGCGTTCTCCATCCTATTTTAGTTGCACTGTAGCGAGCAGCTTAATTACATCATCTTTGTAAGAGATGGAGACCAGCTTTCTATTCTGAAGAAAAAAGAAGAGGATAGCTACTATGGCAGTGAGTCAGTTCCAAAGCAAAAAGTCCCTAAACACTGTGCCATCACTGAAAAGACAGAATTCATACAAATAGAGCAAACCAAGTTCACAGCTCTCCAAGATGAAGAGGACAACTGAAATCCTCATCAGAGCTACTGCTCTAGGTTGTGTAAAGACAATGCTTGTCAGCTCAATTTCAAGAGTATTCCATCACATCTAGTGTATCTTAAAGCTTGAGGAGAAGAGTTGCTATTTCCCATGCTCTTGTTCTTCATGGGAAATGCCTGGGTCATGAACTTGCTGCAACAAGTACTCAATAGACAGTGACTACAAATGATTTGTCATACTATGTGCTTTCTAGGGAGATGTTAACATCCATTCCTCTAAAAACATGTTTTTGGCATTCTCAGGTAAGTCAGAAAGACTAAGTCCTGAGATATATTGGGTTGAGTTAAATCACAGTGAAAACTACACGGTAACTCTGACTCCCTGGACAAGCTGCATTGCTGGTGTTGATAGATGTCAGCTCCAAGATGTCAACAGTAAAGTTGCCTCAGAATATAAGTCTAAAACATGACAAGACACGGCAGGATGTAAATCTGTTTGGCGTAGCTCCTTAAACAAAATGCTAGCCCTAAACAAAAAAAAGCCTTAAAAATACTTACTTTGCTTTATTATTTGCACTGAAATTAAAATGTCATTATTACTGGTAAGGCTACTATTTTATAACCAAATATGATACATGAAAAATCACTGCAAAAGAATGATTAATGATCCAGATATTCTAAAAACAATTTCTACTATAAAACAGATTTTTAAAAGGCAAGACATACCCACTTGTTTAATTCTTTCTTCCAGCCTCCTAAAAACTTTCATGTGTTTCAACCCCTCCAACCAATTAACAGAAAAAGTCAAAACTTATACCTTTACAATGCTTGAGCTGTGCCAGGATGGATTCATTACCTACAGTTACAAAGTGCTAGTGGCGGCTTATAAAATAAAGCTCCTTTGTACCAATCATAGTAATTCTATCTAGATCTGACTTTCAGGTTGAGCACTCAATGCACTTTCAGGACAGACTGGCAAAATAAGTTTATTTTATAGAACTATTGGTTATATCTGATTTGGGCCTATATATCTTTATATTCTAAACCTATTATCTGTATATCTTTATCGGTGATCTTGATGAGGGGATTGAATGCACTCTCAGTAAGTTTGCAGACAACACCAAGTTGGGAGGGAGTGTTGATCTGCCAGAAGGTAGAAAGGCACTACAGAGGGACCTGAATAGACTGGATTGACGGGCCAGGGAAACTAGGAGTTTCAATAGGGCCAAGTGTTGGGTCATGCATTTGGGTCACAACAACCCCAGGCAACCCTATAGGCTTGGGAAGGAGCGGCTGGAAAGTTGCCTGATGGAAAGGGACCTTGGTGAACTGATGGACAGTCAGCTGATTATGAGCCAGCAGTGTGCCCAGGTGGTCAAGAAGGCCAATAGCAGTCTGGCTTTTATCAGGAATGGTGTGGTGAGCAGGACTAGGGGAGTAATCCTGCCTCTGTACTGGGCACTGGTGAGACCTCACCTCGAGTACCATGCTCAGTTTTGGGCACCTCAATACAGAAAGGATGTTGAGGTGCTGGAGCAGGTCCAAAGAAGGGCAACAAGGCTTGTGAAGGGCTTGGTGAATATGCCCTACGAGGAGAGACTGAAGAAACTGGGGCTGTTTAGTCTGGGGAAGAGGAGGCTGAGGGGAGGCCTTATTGCTCTCTTCAAATACCTGAAAGGTGCTTACAGTGGGAGCAGTGTTGTGGTTTCTTCTCACTGGTGACAGGACGAGGGGAAATGGCCTCAAGTTGTGCCAGGGGAGGTTTAGGTTGGATATCAGGAAAAACTTCTTTACCAAAAGGGTTGTTAAGCACTGGAATAGGCTCCCCAGGGAGGTGGCTGAGTCACCATCCCTGAGTGTGTTTAAAAACTGTTTGGACGTGGTTCTCAGGGACTTGATTTAGAGGAGGGTTGTTAGAGTTAGGGCAGTATGGTTGTGTGAGGTTGGACTTGATGATCTTTAAGGTCTTTTCCAACCTGAGCAATTCCATGATTCAAAGATTCTATATTTAAATAAGTTCACAGAAGCTCTCTCTCTCTCTCCAAATTATCACTACAAAAATTTGCTTCAAACTAGAATTCAAGTAAATAGTCCTTAGATGAGACAAGCACTTTGCATGTGCTGCACCTCAGGGAATTGACAAAGATGTCCCCAGACCTGCAGCTGCCCTGATACCAGAAGAGAAACTAGAGGACCTATTGGCCCAGTTTCTTATTGTAGCAGACCACTATTTCTTTGTGACTCAGTTTATCTGCTTTCCATCACAGCTTTTGTATCGTATTATAGTAGCGAGCAAGTGAACACTGCAGTCTCCATGTTACATAATATTTAAGAATTTTGATAGGTAAATATAGAAATAACTGGTAGCCATCAAAATATTTGCCACCTACTAATACCAACATCAAAATCACATTTTGGCTATGTACACACACATTAGTGCAAGAAGTAAGGCTATTTTTTTATTATTATTATTATTATTTTGCTGCTATCAATGCCTATTTAAAGGATCTTTACCTGAATGGGAAATATTAAGAAATGCTGAGTTACAATGAACTGTGCAGTAACAGACCAGGTTAGAAAGTACAACAAAGCATATTGCACTTACTGAAGCAGCTTATGTCCTCAAGAAAAGACAGGACTCAGAAATGAAGAATTGTACTCTTGAGTACTTAAGCCAACTTTTAAGCTACCTTGCCATTTTTGCATATTAGTTAGGAAGGTCTTGCTTCTTCTCCTTTAACCATACAACTGTTACTTAAAGACTTCATTTTGCAAAGGAAAAACACACAGATATGTCAAAACTTCTCATCAGAAACCAAATAAGTATTCAGGAATGATTAGTGTAATATCCAAAAGAGAATTTAAAAAAGAAAATCCTATCCAAAGCAGAGTTTTAAACTATTTATATTGTTAGTGCTCACATTCCCATTCCCACCTCTTACAACCAGACAGTATGTTAGCTCCATCTCAATAGCAGAAATGAAAATAGACTTAAGTTTCCTTTATTTTCAGTACAACACTGACATCAAAAGCTGTAACTACAGAAATAAAAAAAAACACCACCACAAACAATTGCTTTGGCATCATATCCATCTGTCCATTTATGTCTTTTCTTCATTCGTTACTGTTCACAGTAGGTTACCTTCCCCACACTTAACGTGGTAAAACATGTAAATCTAGTGTAGAGGAGGAATCACAAAATTATTTTAATATAAACAACTAACACCACCTCAAAAGACAGACAAAAATTTCAAGCATATGAAAACAGATTTGACTGCCAATAAGCCTCCATTTTGGAAGAATAGAAAAAGCATAAATTGCTGCAGGCAATAATAATCTTAATAATCTTAATAATGTAATCTGTAACCATAGCAGTAAATCATGCAACTCCAGGCTCAACTGAAGAACTCGGGAAACCATTCCTGATATTCCACTTCTGCAGTGATATTCATCTAATTTCTGCAACGTAAGGCTGCCTTCCATTTAATATTCACATAATGGATGACTGTTGACCAAGTTACAGTACACCCTTAGGACGTTATATATGTTGCCTCTTCTCAGCAGACCTAACTGACCTTCCAGAGTTCCAGTGGGAGAAGAAAAGTAAATCTTTAAATCATAGATACATTGCAGCTACCAATTACGAAAACATGATAGAGAGGCATTATCACCATTATTAAGTCTGAAATGCACAAACGTTTTTCTAAATAAAGAAATGGCTGAAATGGGTAGGAGTTGCAGGGCTCCAGTCCCTCTTAACAGGGATAATTTTCTTTGCTACTTTGTCATCATGTTCTGCATCCCCAGATTAAGTACTAACAATGGTACTATCATGTAAGTCTCATCAGAATGAGTCAGTTTCATATTATTTCCTTTTCAAGGACTCCATCAGTACCACACAACCCAACATACTGTGGACAACCCTGGACAGCAAGAATTCATGGCATACTGCCTGTCCTTCTCCAAGTGGCCACAGATCTACTGTATCTGGATTAACAATGTATTCAAGCACCTTCTTGAAGTCAGCCATTAATTCCTCTTAACTGTAGAGATTCATAATCCGTCCCATTAATACAGAAACTCATACACCCTTCTTCAAGCAAGGCTACTGTCATCATGCACAACACAGCTATGCCAGACAGAAGTTGGGCTCACATTATCTCCAGAGCTTTGAGTTCTTGAAAATATTCCAGGGAACTCTTACATCTGATTCTTCTTCATTCCCCACCAGCCATGAAAATTTCATAATTTTCCCAATAATTTTCAAATAAATAAAGTACTTTTTCAAACAGTCAGTTAATCACAACTATGATCTCCAGTTTTGTAGTAGACCTCATGTCAACTCAATTTTCATTCCTACAGATTCTTTACATCCCATTTCTGAAATGCAATACTTGAAATATCTTCTATTCAATGACTTCTGTACAGCACAATTATTTTTATGTTCCCACATGTCAAAATATTATCCGAGATGAAAAAGTGACAGAGAGAGATGGATAAAGTCTTCCAAGGACAATTTTCTGTTTCTCTGAGATCTCAGCATCAGCAATACAGTGCTAGGGCTGCTCTTTTTCCCAGTTGGAGAACTTCAAAAGTTTCAAACAGAAAGATCCCATCACTAACCCTCCAGGCAGACAAATGCCATTTGAAAAAGGACTTAGATGCCTCAAATACTTTGAAGGGATGCATTCAGTCTATTTTAAAACTGGATACCAAGGGGTTGCAATAACTACTACTAAATTCCAACTCAAAGATTCGCTAAATTCCTCATTACCATTTCCACACTAATTTGCTATGTGATTCTATTTGTGAAGGACATTTGAAAACTGCTTTTGTTCACAGACAAGTTTTCACAAACTAGGTTAATACACAAAACATTTTGCATTCATAGCAATTCTGTTTCATTTAGAAAAAAGGATCATTTTCCAGAGTTCTTACACTTTCTAACTGATCTAAATCTTTCCAGCACAAAACAGAATACAACAGATAAAGACAACTTACGGATCCACGGCATGCTGCTAATTTGCCTAGTCCATAATGTATTCCTCAATGCTGAAAAGGGACATTCAGGCACGCGACAGGGAGACAATAACTGCTTACATTTCCCGTGTTCAATCCACTGACACAGGATAGTTGCATTTGGAAAGAAGGTGCTAAAATCATGGAATATCCCAAGTTGGAAGGGACCAAAGGGATCATCGAGTCCAACCCCTGGCTGCATCCAGGAAAACCCAAAATTCAAATCCTGTGTCTGAGAGCGGCGTTCAAATGCTCCTTGAACTCCAGCAGCTCAGGGCTGTGCCTACTGCCCTGGGCAGCCTGTTCCATGCCCACTGCCCTCTGGTGCAGACCCTTTCCCTAACCCCCAGCTGCCCTCCCCTGACACAGCTCCATGCCGTTCCCTCGGGCCCTGTCACTGTCACAGAGAGCAGAGCTCAGCGCTGCCCTTCCACTCCCTGTGAGGAGCTGCAGCCGCCATGAGGCCTCCCCTCAGCTCCTCTGCTCTGTGCTGAGTGAACCCAAGGACCTCCGCTGCTCCTCATACACATTACCCTCCAAGTCCTACATCATCTTAGTAGCCTCTCTGCAATAGCAAACAGACTCTTTTATCCTATGGGGCAGAGGAAGGGGAAAAAGCTACATCAGTTACTACTCTGTCGGTACTGAGACACTGACAGTATTGGCAATGCTTATAAGGCATCATGGAATTTGAAAATCAAGTTAAGACAAGACACAAAAATATGCTTCAGATCAATATTTTCAATGTGAAGCAAGAATCCTGCCACGTGTCTTTCATTCTATGCAATACTAATGCTGAAACCATACACAGGAAACCTGAACGTGAATCATACCCAATGAGGACAAGTACAGACAGAAAAGTGAATTGCTATTTCCCCCCCCAGTCCCACCCTTATCAGACATGGCAAGGCACATCAGCTGTACAATAAGCCCACTAAGCCGTGAAGATCACTATAAGGCTCCAATATTGTTCTTGGAAATACACTGGCTTTTGATAACCTCCAGAGCACTTGACCTGACACTAATGTAATTAAAGAGCATATGTTCCTCACTCCAAACCCAAGCTTTTTTTCCTCAAGTGCCACAGTGAACAGTATCTCATGGACACTTAACCTAATGAATCACAGGAGCTGTAACAACCCTTGATGAGCCTAGCCAGGAGCAGAAACTTTGGACTCCAAGCACAATAGCAAATCTCTTTCACCAAAGGTGTCTAAGCAGATTTCCAGGGTAGTCTGAAGAATAGTACTTCAGTACTGATGTTTTCCGAGTCCACTCATCCCCTTTAATCTATGCAGACTTAGCCTTTGCCAATTTTATCTCCTTCGAGCATTACTTTTAGCCCCATGTTGAGGAAGCACAAATATTTCACTCCCTCTTTTTTCAATAAAATGATATGGTTTAAGTTAGAAATGCAATGTCGTTTCTACGACCTGAAATCTCTCGGAATCTTTCTTTCACAAATACGTTGAACAAGGGCAGCATTGAAATTCAGAGGCCTAGTAATTTTCAAACGCCACCACAAGAGGTCTTTCTGAAGAGCAATAATAAAGAAAAAGTACACAAAACAACTCTTTTTCCTCCTGCTAGTGAAACCACCAATATACTTCAACATAAAAATATATAAAAAAATGAATACAAATACCTGATACACCAGAAGACAAAAGTCACTAAAGTATCTGAACACTATCCATGCTAAAAGTACAGTAGAGATGGAAAAACTAGCAACTAGTGACAGAACAAGGCACAGTACTTAAAGAAAAATAATCAAAACTATGTCCATCAAAAAAGTGCAAACTAAATTCACTAGTCAGGGACAAAGGATTAAGAATATTTTGTTTTTCAGACAAAAAAATAGCTTTCAGCCTTGTACACCAAACTTCTTGTATAATGGGTTTGAACTTGGCAGCAGTTTTGCAAAACACTTGTCACTGCACAAGCTATTTGAGATCCTCAGCCCTGACTCCATAGTCGAGGTCTTCACAGAGGCCTGGCTGTGGCAGGAACCTAAAGGTTTGCCCCTTTTACCTACAGGAAGAGAGAAGCAAGGTAAAGCAGATGGCAGCTCGTTGTGCAGAGCATGGTGCAGCACAGCATTCCACAGTGGTACAAACCCACTTCAAAGCACTGCTGCAAGGATTTCTGCACAGCAGTCATGTGTGCACCTCTGCACAGCAGCACTGAGCAGCAAAGGCACTGAAAAAACGTAGTTAAATCAAATTTTCATCCTCTTTGTTACCTGTAGGGGAAATGTATTACATGGACCTGAAGTACTCAAAAGAACAAAACCTGCCTAGAAATGAAAGTTTCCATGGAGCGTCTTTGACATATGCAATGTAGAAGTGTCAGGCCTAAGAAGGGTACAAGACTAATAGAAATAAATCAGTCTGCCACCTTCTCTGTAACAAACCTTTTTTCTGGCCTCCAGCTGTTTAAACCTTCTCACTTTTGCAGCTCTTTAGCTGACAGTGGACAGGTATTTTTGACAAAAAAACAAACAAACAAGGCTACACAACTGACATTTTGACTCTGAAACCAGCATTACCATCGTTACAAGAAAATATGTAAGGTTTCACCTGTCAATGTAAATTTTTAACTGCATGGGCTTCCAAAAGCAAAACAGAACGCATGCAATTATGAGCTACAAAGAGCTGAAGCATAGTTGTGTCAACTAGACACACGCAGAAGAAAAACAGCTCCTGACAACGGTTGAGCTCTGCTCAGCTCCCCAGCACCAGACCAGACAGGCTACCATTTCAGTTGGGGAATTTTATTCTTAATTCAATGTATGCATGCAATGCATTATTCTTAATGCACTGTATTCTTAAATCATTGTATGAAGTACTAGTACATCAGGGTACAAAATACACATGACAACATATACCTTGAGGTCATCTCTACAGGCAGTTGAAGGTGGACTTCACTGAATAGCATGAGCAATCTCTTAGTGCTTGCTCTGTGTTAAGAGGGTACCAAAAGGAATAGACACATTTAAGCATTCACAACAGTCACTGTTCTACTTGCAGTGATCTATCAGACTAACTCAAATCCTCTCTGAGCTTAATACCATGAGTAGAAAACATGTCTGAAAACAACTTCCACTAAACACCAATTGTGAACTTTCAACTTCTTGTATTTAATTTAATTTTCATTTCCCAAATCTTAGCTCATGAGAAAAGAAAGCCCACAAGCTGCTATGTGATTTTTTCCTAATATAATGATGTGGAAGCAAGATCATTCTCACTGCTTTACATCATTTGACAATCCCTAGTCTTATGAAATTTATTTCCAGGCCAAAGCTATTGAATTATTGAAAATTACTGAGTAGATTTTATATCTTATTCCAGTTCCAAAACGGTTAGTTGTGTTTTGTTGTTGTCGTTGATTTTAATTAGGGGTGAGAGAAAAAGACACTTTTGTCTTTTCAAATGGCAAAATATTTTAGCCCAGAAAAAAACAAAAAGTTTCAGCTCCTTGCTGCCCCATCTACCTTGTCCCATCCCCCAGGTGTGTGTCTTCCTTAAGGCCAGGAGAGAAGCTGTCATAAATAAGGCACCAAGTACAGACCATGAGGCTTTCCTGTGGCCCTATCCTGCTAAAATAGAAAAGGCTGGACTGTATACTGAATGATGCAAGCTCTTCCTCTCCCCTTTTCTGATTTAAATAGCCCTGTACATTAAATGCAAGATCCTGAAAGAAGTTGACAATTAATTATTTAACAGTGCTCCTACACGGGTCCTGCGAGCAGGGCAAATAAATGCAGACACCAGTTAAAAGACATTATTTTCAAATGTCAAGTTCTACGGGGGTTATGTTCACAGAACAATCAAAACGATTGCCCATTTCCATGTGTAAATAGTTTTTTTCATATATCCTTTGTGAAATACAGCTGGCACCGCAGTAAGGCTTTATGGTAGAAGGAAACTGATGAAGGTACAAAATAGACTGCATAACTGTAGCAAACAGTTCAACTCCTACTCAAGGAAACTTATACAAATACACACACGTTCTATACACTTCAAAAGTATATGGCTTTGTAAGGGCTCCAAAACTGAAGCTTAAATCAACACTGGGTTGTGATCAGGCAACGCCAAACTAGAAGGAGGAGATAAATGGTTTAATGTAGTCAGTCTGGTTTGTCTGTTCTCTTTCCCCTCCAAATTAAATCAGAAATCTGCAACTCAATTTAAAAAAAAAAATAAAATTGTTTCATTAATAATGGTTCCTGTAGAGCATTTTTATTCTTTCATAGCACAAAAGGTTTCTCACTCCTTCAAAGAAACCTAGTAAATACAGACTCAACCATATTCCTCTAGCACTATGTTTTAAAATACAAAATACATCATTTTAAGAAACAGACTTTGTCCATCAACTATTATCAACTTCAACTTTTGTATGAGACAGTTAACAGGAGGCAACATAAAGCTCAAACTGAATGCTAAATTTTGACAGTGAAAATTATTTGGCAGGAGTAACTACCTTTTCAGAAAGCTACAGCACCATCCCAGGGATCCGATCACCCACAGTTCCACAAAGGGCCAAAATCTGGCAGACCTTCCTAGCAACAGGCCACTGACAGTCTCAGGTTAACTAAATGCTAAATCATAGCTGTCAGTGATATTTAAATATAACAATTTACTAGAACAGAGGAAAATATAAAGTATTTTTTCCACGAGTAGGAAAAATCATCCTAGAGCCAATGAACAAACACTGAAATGTACACTCTTCTAATTTTCTGAATGTGATTTAAAAAAAAACACAACAATTTTGGAAAGCCGATTACAATCAATTTACAATTTTTTCTAAGGCACTTTAAGAGAAGCAAAACAAGGATTTCTTTTTCACATTCCCTGGTTATCTTATTAATGACAAAATGGAAAATCCAAAGGAAGAATGTTTCAGAAACCAGTTAACCCTCTGTCAATCATTCTTGGATAAACTATCACAACAGAACTTGACAGACTAACATAAAATATACAATAAATAAAACAGAACACCTAATTAACACTAAGACATTGTGACACAACTCAGGAAAATTTTAAAAATAACCTCATCTAATCCACCCCAACCACTGGAAGAAACTCCACGAGATGGTTCCAAAACAAACAGAAACTTGTGGCCACCAGCCACTGCTTTGGTCAAATTCAGCTCTGTAGGAATGGGGGCAGCCCCTTTTACTTTCACAGCGTTCATACATACTAGGACAACCATGGTCCATTATTACTATTCTCAGAGAGGAAAGCTAGGAAGCTCATTTTTCAGGAGTCCTATAGGTCCCTTCAGAGCCTTCAGAGAGTTGCCAGGTAGGACACACACAGATGCCTCTTTTCTCAGGAAGCCTGACATAACAAAGAAATTGGTATTCTCTTCTTTCATGGCTTCTTTACGAGCAACTGACCATGAGAATTACAAGTCCTGAGACACCAACAAGAGCAACTGGCTCTGCTGTACTCACCATTAAAGCCTGCTCATTTTTTCATGAAGTGGAATGCCTTCAACAGCAAAAGTTGTCAACCAGCTCGGTATAAATGGCATTATGTCAATGATTCATGTAAAAACAGGTACCTCTTCCAATGATTTTCCTTCTAATTCTTAGATTTTGCTTTCTGAAATTAAAACAAGTGAACAATGCTTTCCTCCATGCTCCTAAGCAACACAGGCACTCTCACAAAAACCACTGTGCAGTTACAATCGCACTGATATGATTGGAAGAAAAATGGACCATTGTAACGTGCTCCAAGCTAACAAGCTGAAATACTGAATTGCACCTCCAATAACTGAACTTTAACATCTCTGAGTTCTCAGAGGCAAAACTTGTTAAGAAAAAAAATCCCCACAAAGAATTGTACACTGAAAGGTGCCCAGGGAGGCGACATTTTAATTGCTTATTTTCAGGCAACTTTTCAATCAGTGTTTAAATGTTTGAACTCGCATTTTAATTGCATTGATCCCAGTCTAGCCACAACAAGAAAACAAAACAAGAAGAGTGACAGAGATTAATGGAAGGGCACAGGCCAATTTCATTAGTTGCCACACAGTTTGTGTATAAAGGTCCTCTAAAGCAAGAAGCAAGCCAACAAGGTAACAGGATGCATTGTTTCATTCAGCAGCAATATCAATACACTTTAATGAGCGCATACTTTAAACTGAGCCAGAGCACCTGATCTCGCCAGTATTCTAGACATCTTACAGGGTATGTGTGGGAACTCAGCAAGTTCTGGACACCTGGCCACTGAGTAATCTGCTGTATCAGTTCCACTGTCACCTTCAGATACTGGGGCCCTCCTCTGGAGCCCACTTACACCACAATACAGCCCAGACATGCAAATATGAATACTTACATACACAATCTTACTCATGTTTATCCAAACTTCAGTAAAGTCATGCGGCTAGTTTCTACCACATCTTGGTGATTTGTTATGCAACAAGTGCAGGTAAAATGTTGCATTATTTCCTTCAGATCAAGAATTCAGCACATTCCTAACTCTCAGTGACAGTCACTTCAACTACACTTGCTTACTCCAACCAGCCAGTGCTGAAACAAAGCTTGAAGAGCCCAAGGAAATGACTCAGCCAAATCTCACACTTAGTACTTCTTCAGTACCAGGTGACACTTGATTCATCAGCAAATACACACCACTACTCATCTGGAAGCAGGGGAGGTTTACCTGCAGATTTAAATGCTTCCCTTTATGTACACCAAGTAAAAAAAAAAAAAAAAAAAAAAAAA
>JACDJE010000167.1:2127423-2267406 GCA_016647715.1 Pavo muticus | reverse complement strand
TAAGAACTCCTTCCTCTACAGTACTTCCCTCTACAGAGGCAGTACTGTAGAGTCAAACAAAGACTTCAAACCTGAGAAGGACTGGGTAACAGAAATTTCCAACTGACTGTAAAAATAGAAGTCCATCAATGTACTACCAAGGTACAGAAATCCCAGAAGTGATGACAATGAAAGGCTCACATTCACATAAGATGGGAGAAATGGTAATACCAGTAATACAGCCACACCTACAAGCAGCCACCTTTTCACTTAGTGAGCCAAAAAGCAAACAGAAACTAGATTTTAAGAAGATGATTCAGTTTATCAGAAGTTGATTCATTAATTTGGTTCTATTAAAAATTCTATGCACCTTCAGAAGAAAAGTATTACGGTGGAGTTAGATGGGCACAAAGATATGTCTACTCTATGTGGAAATTCAAGAGCTATACGACAAAAGAACAAGTTTACTACTTTGTTTGTGCTTTGAGTATTACATTTGCAGCATTTCTACTGATCACCTGTGCAAGTCACAGGCTCTTTTGGGGGGAAGAAAGCAGCATTACCAGCAGGCACTTCTATTCACTGCCTGGGTCTGTCTCAAGCTCCAGGTAGAAACACTTGTTCTTCTCTCAGTTTCCACCTTTTTTTCTTCAGTGCCTAATTTTCAGATCTTTTGTGAAGTTGTAACCAGTGTCTATCTCTTCAGCAGGAATATTTCAAGTAAGTAAAAGATCACCATCCAGCTACAAAGCAAGCTTTATGCCTTTTCTCTCCATTATAAGGATTTGTCTTGAAAGAAAGAAAGAGAACTGTATGTATGAAAAGCAATTCATCTCCACCTTTTTTGCGTTGCAATTGATCTCTAAGCATAGTTCTTTACTGTACTAACAGTCTTTTATACTCGTTCTGCTGAGGATAGAATATCTGCATCTACAGTGAAAGGGAAACAATGCACTGGTAAAGCAAGAGCCATACCTAAAATATAGTATTTCAAATGCTTGGCTCTTTTTATCTTTTTGTTAAAAGCTGATGACTGAACAGTCTAAACAGTAGCTATTTTCCATATATAAAGAAGGTGAGTGCAACAGCCTATTTGGTTATGCCACGTGCACACAGGGTCTGATCTACCAGGCTGTCTCCCATGATGACATTGCTTCCTTCACAGAACCAGACATGTCATATGCCCCGCAGCCTCCCACAGTCTGCTGCTTTACTCGTACAGTCAAATGGAAGATAAGGTTCAGGTGGGTGGAATGCCAGAGGTGGATAACTTCAGTTATCTGGTGGTTGCACCACTGAGCTCAGAGGAGTGCGATCAAAAGCACCAATTCCAACTGGCCAGCAGTCAGCAGCTGCATCTCTCCGGGATCAGTGCTACAGCCAATACCACTCAGTGTCTTTAATAGAGACCCAGATGATAAAAATGGCAAGGCAGTCTTTCAGCATACTGAAAGGTAGAACTGCTACTCAAAGAGGCATTGACACAGTACAGAAGCAGACTAGCAAGACTCTCGTGAATTTCAGTAAATGTAAATCCCATTCACTAGCACAGGCTGGGAGCCAGCTGGCCACAATGTAGCTGTGAAGGCCATGTTTATGTTTTGCGCCCATTTAAGTTACATGAGTGTAAATGATTGTATTACAGATGTTTGGAACTGAAGAACAGCTCCCAGAGTATATGGCAAAGTAAGGAACTATGAGCAAGAAAATTTAACCCCATTTTTCCTTAACTTGGTAATTTGAAAGAAAAGACCCATGTCAGTCCCCATATAGTGAAAAAGAGAGGGGGATGGAAGAACAGATGTCTTCTTAGAGCTGTGCTGCAATTTCTTTTTTCCTTGTTCTGCTTTTCTACTTTTACAGATTTTAAAGATACTATGCTTGGAGCCAATATTGTCACCAGAGATGACAGCCTCCCAAGGAAAAAAGCTGTGTGTGGCTTACACTTAAGTTTAAAACCACTTGAACAGTCATGGCTGCTCACAGAGGTACAGAAAAACAGCAGCCTGACTGAGCAATCAAGAACTCAGGGCTGATTTCTCTCCAAAGGGAAAGGTTCGTGGCCTCAAAACCAAATTGCAAGACTGGATGAGAGATTACAAAAGAGCTGAGATGTTGCACTGTCGCAATCACAGACAAAAAAATGTGAACAGTACTTAAGAATTATAACACACCAAAAACAACAACAAGAGTATTATAATGCCAGGCACACACACACAAAAAAATAATAAAATAAAAAAATCGACGTACCCAGCTTCTAAAGCAATGATGATACAGGGGTTTTTGTTTCTTTCTTTGTGATTTTTTGTTTGGTTGAGTTTTTGGTAAATTATCCACAGCAAGAAAAAAAACCCAATCAATTACCACGAAAGAACAAATAAAGTGCATTTTTCAAGGTCTGCAAGTTCCTATACTATTCACACAAGAGTGACAAATGTTATTTACCTGGGACAACATGCTGTCATATCCCAGCTATAATGCAGTTCTCAGTGATTAGCAAATAACATACTGGGATTCAGCTAAAACAACATGAAAAATCTATGAATTTAATGACTATTCTTTACTGATATTTACATTGCTTTATAAAAGGACTGCGGCAGTAGCTACATACCTATATTTACTTTTACATGTCTTTTATGTACACTAACAATATGATCTAGACAGACTGGAGTGGTGGGCCTAGATGAACCTCACGAGGTTCAATAAAGCCAAGTGCAAAGTCTTGCACCTGTGTCACAGCAACCTCCACTATCAGTACAAGCTGGGGGATATAAGGATAGAGCACAGCCCTGCCAAAAAGGACTTGGGGGTACTGGTGGATAGCAAGCTGGACATGAAACTGCAATGTACCCTTGCAGCCCTGAAAGCCAGCTGTATCCTGGGCTTCATCAAAAGAAGTATGGTCAGCAGGGTGAGGGAAGCGATCCTGCCCTTCTACTCTGCGCTGCTGAGACCTCACCTGGCGTACTGCATCCAGATGTGGAGTCCTCAGTACAGGAGAGACATGGACCTGTTGGAGCACATCCAGAGGAGGGCCACAAAAATGATCCAAGGGTTGGAACACCTCTCCTACGAGGACAGGCTGAGAGATCTGGGGCTATTCAGCATGGAGAAGAGAAGGCTCTGGGGAGACCTGAGAGCAGCCTTTCAGTATCTACAGGGTGCTATAAGAAGGAAGGGGACAGGCTCTTTAGCAGGGTCTGTTGTAACAAGACAAGGGAAAATGGTTTCAGACTAAAAGAGGGGAGATTTAGATTGGCCATAAGGAAGAAACTTTTACAATAAGGGTAGTGAAGCACCAGCATAGGTTGCCCAGAGAGAGGTGGCAGATACCCCATCCCTGGAGACATCCAAAGTCAGGCTGGACGGGGCTCTGAGCAACTTGATATAGCTGTTGGTGTCCCTGTTCACTGCAGGGGAATTAGACTAGATGATCTTTAAAAGTCCTTTACAGTTCAAACAATATAATTAATACAAGAATTTCCCTGAAATGAAGTTCTATGTAACATACAATTAGCAAAACATACAGCTCATGTTATCTTTACACTGTAATAATTATTTACGTACACATAAAAGGACAAGAAGTAGCTTTATAATGGAGAAATGAGTTAAAAGCTATAGGAATTAATGACAGACCAACAAGGCATTTTCATCATTATACCAAGGTTTCCAGCTCAAGCCCTAATGTAAGTTATACTGGACTTGGAGAGATTGCTCACTTTAGTTGAAATTCAATAGGTAACATTCAGCTTATCTACCAGCCTAGACACGTGACTTCTTGAGGTAAAGTTCCTTGAAAATAAATTCAGAGAAAAAACAAAAGCTCCGATAACACCTGTGCAATATTAGAGGTAAACACAGTTACTAGATGAGACACAGCTCAAGGCAAACTTCTCCTTGTATTATCAACACCCAGACTATGGCTGAGTCACAATAGGCTTTTAGATTGCTTTCCACTCAACACTCGAAGAAGGATAGAAATGCAAAACATACAGATTAAACCTTTATAGCTGTATCTAAGGTGGATAAAGATATAAATATACATGTAGATCAGGATCTGTAAGTATCCTGTTTCATAGAAAGGAGGAGGAAAAAGGGGAAAATTGAGTTTCACCTCCTATTCATAAGACCAGGCTGCAGACAGACTCCAGCTCTTCGAACCACACTGCTGCTGGATTTTCCAAAGGTTTTGCTTGCACATAGCCCATAGCAAATCACATTACATTAATGTGCAAAATCTATGTTAATGCACTATTTGGCTGGCTGTTTCAAGTGCACAGACTTCACAAAGTTAAAAGACTGCATTTCCCTCAGCAACTGTTACTTAGTAACCCCCTGCACATAAATAGAATTTTACATGACTGCATGTGTGTTGGGAAGGCTAAAATTTATGCCTCAATTCTACAGGCGAGCCAGAACCAAAAAAGTCATGCAGGGAACAGTAAATCAAACTCTCACTGGCTACATTCAGCTCCTTCTCCAGGCAGGGAGTTTAAAGGGAGAGAGAAAACCCGTGCATAAACAGAGAGGTACTTCCACTGCCATACTCCTTCTGGTATGTCATCACAAAACAGGGACAGAGACAACTTCAAAGAAAGTAGACCTTAGACAGATTTTTCTGGTATTGCTCATCAACCGTGCATTGCAAACTTCAGACACAAGCCAAACAGAGACTACACAAAGCTCTTGACCTTCTCCCCTAGAGGTAGTATAACCTACTGGCTATATAATTTCCAGGTAGGGCTGGCAGTATAAAATCCACAGTCAAAACAAAACACTACCAAAAAAAAAAAAAAAAAAAAAATTCATCAACTCTAAATATAAAGACATCAGTAGTTACTTTGTATTAACTTATATATTTGAACCATATGCAGTCTACTTGTGAGTTGACTGACAAGAGCATCCAAACTACCAACACCAGCCTTTAGAGTCCCTTTGGATCAAGAGACAGCCTTTTCAGCATACCAGACAGCCTGCTGGAAATACTGAGGAATCTTTTTTATCCAATTCCACATCACTGCAGAAGGACATACCATCAGTCTGCTTTGTCCAGTCCCTTGCCTCTAGCACCCAAAAGTTTCACTCTTCCACAATGTTTTTTTCTTTTCTAACAAAATTGTCTTGACTTATAAGCATTTGATCGAGTTACACATATTGCATTTCACAAATATATTCACATGGAGAGGTTACACGTATAATTGCAGTGTTACATTCACTATATGCATACTGATAAGCAAATATTGTCACACATTTCTGTTAGCAAGTTTATAACCCATTACAAGAAGCCTGGCATATTCTCTCAACTACAGCACTGAAATAAGCATCTCCTATTTCATCCAAAGAATTAAAAGTCTTAGGATTTCTTAATAGATCCTCAAAAGGAATTCTAGAAACCCTAGCCAAACAAAGTATTGTCCTCACTGGAGCTCCCCCTGCAATTTTTCTGCTCTAACAGGTAATTCAATAGATACAAATTCTCACAGCAAAATCCTGAAGAATCAATGCTTCAGAACAGGGGTTGCTACTTAGAAATTTTTCTGTTGTAATCATACCTCAACACTAATAGTCTCATAACAAGCAAGATGTCTTATCAAGAAGTATTTAGTCCTGTTAGGCATCAGGCACCTTTTCTTTCAAGAAAAACAACACCACCACCCACAAAAGCACAAAGAATTAAGACTCACCAATCAACTAAATAGCAACAACAACAACAACAGATAAACAAGAAAAAAAAACCACCTACACACAATAAAACCCAAGAGCTAGGAACCATTTCAAGATTTGAAATTAACCCCACTGAAGATTGACCATGAGAGCTCCAGACACTCCAAGATGTCCCTGCAGACATCATTTTCTTAAAGCCCTAAGACCCAGTTTGGCAACACACCAGCTGAATTCAGATCTGCATAGGAGACTTGGCCAAGTCTCATTCGGTGATTGGGGCAATTAGCTGGCCATCTGGCTCTCTGCACGGAAGAAAGCAGCACCGCACCTGCTCCATCAGCCCATAGTCTGTAGCCTAATTGATTCAAGCAAGCTGATCAGGGCAAAACCAGAACAACTTATCTACTGCTGAGACCAGTGCTCAGAAGCTGGGATTGAAGCCAAACCCTGCTCCTGGTGCAGCCATCTCCCTCATGGGCTCCATGTTCAGAATGTCTCTAGTTTCAATATACAGCAAGCAGCAAGACTGAATTGTGAAGTGACCAAATACACAAAATTTAATTGATTTGAAGCATGTTTTAAGCACTGTAAGCTTCCAAATTACCACAAATCTTTTATTCTCCCACAGTCAGGTGACTCAAGAGCTGCAACATTATTACAAATAAACTGCATTCTACTATCACATCATAAGCTCCCTCTGCACAATCCCAGAGTAGAATTTGATGCCTGAAAAACCTCAGCATCCCTCCTCAAACGCAGTGATAGCACTTGTTTCCATGGCTGGTCAAGCGCTTGTTGTTGAATGTGACTGCCAGGACACCTACACAATCTCTTGGGAGGGTAGTAGAGCCCAGAGCTCCCCAAACTCCCGGGGCATCCACTGGCAGGGACCTTTTAGCCTCCTTTCCCTCTAGCTCCATAAATCTTTCATTTTAAGAAATTTTATCTATCTTTGTAAGGCCCATATAACATAGCATAACAGAATAATCACAAAATAAGTAACAGGAAAAAATGCCAGAGAAAAGAAGGTTTTAACAGACAGAAAAGTGCATTGAAGAAATTCCAGAATGGAGTTATGTTCCCTCTCCTTCCAGGAGGGCTGCAGAAAAGGACAACAAAATGCATTAAGGATAAAAGAAGAGGAAAAAGTGTTAAAGCTTAATTTTAAATAAATATTTCACCTATTTTCTCTAGTTACCAGTACCCTTTTTCATAAGAAATTATCTGAAGGAAATATAAAGAATTACATGCTCTTGAAATATTGAATCTGCAAGAATCCTAAAGCTAAATGTTACAATTCCATGTTTTCAGTACCTACAAATCAACGTAGCTTCATTTAAGTCACGTCTGAATAAAATAGATTACTCTGATTCAGATCTATCTCAACTAAAATGCATTATATACATTTTCTGATTACATATTTGCTTTTGAAAGAAGCTGTAGATTAGCACTGTATCACAGGAGAAGACCTCTTCCTACCAGCAAATATCCTACTGTAGCACAAGGCATATTACTTCTTTCAGCAGAAAAAAACTGAGTTTTAGTCTTCATTATGCACAGCTTTTGACCTAGAATCTCATCCCATGTGACTGAGCTCCAGAAATAACATCAATCCTCCTAAACATGCTGAGTTTTATGCATAGCAGTGGACACTAGACAAAACAACTGTTATTTTATGTAGTGAGTCTCATCTATTGTGAGCTCTGAAGCCTTTAACCGAATACTAAGATATACTGATATCTTCTATTATTATATATTTAAGATACTAAATATATTGCTAAATACTTAACAAATAGCAGTAGCAAATATTGAAACAAGTTTTATGAGATATTAACATTCCTCATTCCTTACAGTCTCTAACTTGAGGTACTTATTCAGTTCCATATTCACCATCCTTCATCTGCCAAGTCTCATAAAAACAAATGGGATTTCAGATGGATAAGAAAAAGGAAAAAGAAAGCATTTCTCACTGTGCAACATAAGGCAAATTTCTTCAGCAGAAGAAAGCTCTGGCTCAACATTAAGAGAAAATGTAGCCTGTAGTTCACAAGGAAGATCAGAACAGGGAGAAAACTCCCTTGGAGTAAGCCTGCTTGTCTCACCTCTTCAAGCTATGGTAATGAGCATGCAGCTTATATCCCTAAGTGGCTGCAAAGTACATATATTCGAATATACACTCACTGTTTTTTGGCTGGAAAATGACTTTTCAAGTGTACAGGTATTGTTCAAGTAGTGCAAATTTTCTCTTCCATGGTGTTCCTACCTTCCCAATAAGGCTGCCTGTCTGTTGGCTGTTTTTTTCATTGTTTCTAAGTGTGCACTATTAATGATTAACTACTATTTGTAATGCCACAGAAAATCAAAACATGAATCTGAATTTAAACTGTGTCAGTGATGGAAATGCTAGCAGAAAATAGTGTGCTAAAAGAAAAGTGGGTGTAAGGAGTGGGGGGATGGAGAAGATAGAGGAGGAAGAAGGAAGGAAGTGAAAGACTAGGAAAATGTGCTAGACATTTAGTATGTCAGTTATGACCACAAAACCATAAATCACTTAGATTTCAATGTAACAGACTCAGATGGTATCTTCAAACCAAGATGTTGCCAGTACGTTGGGATTTCCATGACTCATGTGAAAACCTCAGCACTACCAGACAGCGAATCCAACCCTGAAGCTCTTACACAGAATGGTATTAACTTAGGACCCAAAAATTGTGTCATTTTTTTCCTTTCTTCTTTTTTTTTTTGATAATAAGTATCTTGTTTAAATCTCACTGGTGATAGACTTACTACAGTTTCTTGCTCTGGGTTCTTTTCTGCATCTCATGAGCTGCATGGAGTTCACAAGTGAGCTGAGTGCTTCTACGCCTGCCTATATTCAGCACTATTTAAACATATTCTATGATTCTATTTACAGGTGAGGTTAGCAACACCAACCTGAATGTCACCCTGTGGTACTGTGGGGAAAAAAAAGAAGCCACGTAATCTCCATTACTGTCTTTTCTTGATGATAACAGATGTTCAGAAGTCCCCCTAATTATCCAATGTAAATGGTACATACCTTGTGGCTTTTAGCTCATACAAATGTTCATATTGTTATGGCCACATCCACGGGATGCTGCACTGAAAGATCAGATTGTTTTTCAAGTTAACCTTATCTCACTAATCAAGAACGAAGCCATATTACTCTGCTTACTGCTTTTTCAATTTCCTCTTGCAAAATACTTTTTCCTCCAGCAAATACTACTAAACTGTTTCTGTCATCTTAGAGTTGAGGGCATAGGAAAGTTATCTAAAACCAAAAAACATTCTGTGAGACCTTCACTCAAAGTGGAAAATAAGTTTTTGGGATGTAGCTGCAGACAAGTTATATTTATTCAGTGTATGAACAACTGCAATTGCGTTAGAAATTGCTGTTTGTCATTCATCTTCAGCTTCTGAAGTGAAAAGAGAAGATACTGTTAAAGTGACACTGTAACAAATGCCTTGCATCTCCTTCCTTCTGACGTCAGTTTCACATCTGCTGATTTTACAAGTAAAGGCACCTTCCCTTAGCAATGAAGAGTTCCTCTTTTCTCATGGCAGAATATTTAGCATTAGATTTTAGCAGCGCTTCAGTTTTGACTTTGTACTGATACATGGTGTAAAACTGTATCTACTGGCAAGTTTCACTGACTCAGCTTCACAGACAATTACACTATCAGAAATACAAGCCAGTGTGAAACAGAGAAGCCAGATAAAACATGGCTCCAACAGGCTTCTTTCCAGCGGATGTCCAGGAGCATCAGAGAACAGGAGTTCCATTAGGGGAATAAGATGAGGACAAATTTCAGAACACACTTTTACTAGGGTTTAATACTTCAAAAAGCACCATGAGAAAGATGTTTAATGACTGTTTACGAGGGTGGATAGTGATAGGACAGGGGGGAATGGTTTTAAATTAAGACATGGGAGGTCTAGGTTAGATATTAGGAAAGTTTTTTCACACATAGGGTGGTGACGCACTGGAACAGGTTGCCTGAGGAGGTTGTGGATGCCCCATCCCTGGAGGCATTCAAGGCCAGGCTGGATGTGGCTCTGGGCAGCCTGGTCTAGCGGTTGGCAACCCTGCACATAGCAAGGGGGTGAAACTAGATGATCACTGTGGTCCTTTTCAACCCAGGCCATTCTATGATTCTATGTGCTGGTCACTGTCCCAGAGGTGGGAGATTCTGCTGTGGTTTGGCTCCACAGGTAAAACTCAGCAACTCTCCTCTAATAGGAAAAGGCTCTTCGCTCTACCTGATATTACAGATATAACTGTATTTGAAGGTAATACATTACTGCACAATATATATATATATTTAATATATAATCTTATCATATGTAACTACTGGAAATGCTAATTTGTTTCTTTGACCTATCTCACCCAGTTTCAGAAAGGGTGATAAAACTTCTTGCCACACGATAGCACACTGGTCTACAAATCACCTAACAGCAGAAACACACTTCAGGCTTTCTCAAGTTTATAAACAAGTTCATCTTCATTTTTCTGGTGGGAAGTTGCAAGAGCAATGAACACCACCTTCTCAGGCTGCATTAAGGGCTCACTCTAACCACAGAAGCCAGTTCAGCAACCAGCCCAGCTCACAGGGAGGTCACAAAGAACAGGAGGGCATCACACCCCTGCCCTTCCAGCTCCTTGCTAATTTAAGTGGTGCTATCATTGCACTCATCTGACAAGAAATTTACATAGCTCTGTATCAAAGTTAGCAAGAAACAGACATGAAGGAAACCGTAGGAAACTATACCACAGCAGCATGGCATATGACACACAAGACCTTCAAAAGGTCTTCCATCTTCTGTTAGTCAGTTCTGTAGGCTGGGTGGGAAAATAAACCCTAAGACCCTTCCTCCTCCCCAGCCAAAACCACAGTGACAGTACCTCTTCCTTTTACACCCATGCAAGTTCAAACAGCTCCAGACTTAAATCAAGAAACGTTAGTACTTAGCAACTGTGTGCACAACAGAAAAACATGCTCACAATGTACTTGATATAAGCTGTACCTACATATTTACTCACTATTTCATTGTAATGCAGATCTAGGGGAAACTTTTCAAATCATAGAATCACAGAATCGTAGGGGTTGGTAGGGACCTCCAGAGATCATCAAGTCCAACCCCTCCGGCCAAAGCAGGGTCGCACAGGTGGGTGTCAGGCGGGTCTTGAATATCTCCAGAGAAGGAGACTCCACAACCTCCCTGGGCAGCCTGTTCCAGTGCTCCGTCACCCTCACTGTAAAGAAGTTCTTGCACACATTGGTGTGGAATTTCCTATGCTCCAGTTTCTGGCCGTTTCCCCTTGTTCTGTCTCCACACACTGCTGAAAAGAGTCTGGCAATGTCACAATTCATTCAAATCCTTCAATACTTTCAATAGGCGCTGTGGCACTGACCAGAGCTGTTGTTCTCTTACATCTGCTGTGCCTGCATGGCATACAGGCTCTTGCTTGTTGCTCCCAAAAACACATAGCTAATGGTGGGGACTATGTTGAAAAACAGTGTTATATGGCTGAGAATTTGCTCTATCAAACAGCGTTATTGTATTTTTTGTACGTGTTGTATGGAAATACATAGCAGGCATTACTTTTGGAGCAACCTACATATTTAAACACACGCCTTCTATTTGGACACACAAATTGATCCCTCTACAGTAGAGCTACTTGCCTGTTTAAACATTGAATGGGCATGGATACCATACTGAATGATGGTCTTAAGGTTAATGTTTGATGAAAGATGTCATAGCCTGGCATTCTCAGAGGCTTCAAACAGCACCGTCCTCTCTGTACCTCTGCGATATCATCTCAGTCTGTAGCACACCAGTGCCTGAAGGCCCCACTCAAGGTCTCAAAGCACTGCTATAAATACAGAATGGCACTGCATCTGTCCCAGCAAGCAGTCTAGTCAGTATGAAAGTTGGGAAATGAAACAGGAGGATAAAGCCAGCACAAAGGAATTTGCTCAGGGCCAAATCTCGGTCGATGACAGAATTTGAAGAAAACAGACATCCATCAAATTGAATTGGTCTTGCTTAACCCAACTTTATAGAACTGTCCTTCATTCCATGGAAGGGGACTGTCTCTTCTTAAAGCAATCTTTCCTTGTACCAGACACTGATTTGACCAGATACTGATGGTTCAAGAGAATTTCTACAATATGCAACTGGTAAAACTGGTTGGTGAAAATACTCATTTCTCTCACTCTTTCTCTATTCTTCCTTTACCTCAAAAATATATTGACTTGAGAGGGGGTATTTGAATACATACATCAAATACATACATCAAATTACAAAGAAGAATATACCACTAGAGCTCATGTTCTCTTTGTTTTACAGAGAAAAAAAAAAAAAAAATCAGGAAAATAAGAACAGATTAGTCCTATACAACTTTGCTAAAGGAAATCTAAAGGGGCTATACTTTTTTGTATGCTAATAATATTTCATTTAAATGTATTATAATCCAATATAACGTATGATTTCTGTTTTAAAAAGGAAAAGCATATCCCAGGCTTCATAACTCACATAATCTGTATATCAAGTATCTTTCAACCATGTGTATTCAAAAATAAACCTTTATCTTACAAAAATAACACTTCAGTGCAATTAACAAAACAAATTACTTCATCTGTGGCTTCGTGTATGTGTATGCGTGTGTGTTCGTGCTTTTTATTTTCTTCTTTCTTGGTACTTCATCATGCATACCAAGAGGAAGCACCTGGTGTAAAAAAAAAAAAAAAAAAAAAAAAAAAAAAAAAAAAAAAAAAGCAAATAAAACAAAAACAAAAACAACCCACAAGTATCCACATAGATGTACGGTGCAGATCTTCAAGCATTCTTAACAATCTGAGGTAAGGCATCAACGGAGCTCAGTGTGAAAACCTTTTTGCTTGCTGATTGTACAGTGTCTATGAGGTGAAATATATAAGTACTGTACTGAGCCAGACTGCTTCAGAATCTCACCCGTCTCTTATCAGGAAAAGACAGAAAACCTTCTGTCAATGTTACAAGAAGTAAGGCTGCAGAGGGTACAAGATCTCTGAACATTAGAAAGACAAGCAGCGGAAGAAGGAGGAAACAGAATCTGTTTAGAATCAGAGTATAAACAATTTGACTCATAGATGCATGCTCACCATAAATGTAACAATTTAGCTTGACCTACTTGCGCTGAGTTTGACTTAAACACTGAGAACTAGTTAGTTTATTACAATTATCAAATGAATCACTTCAAAACATAGTACAGAATCAAAGTAACATGGTAGTCTAAATTTGCTACACAGAAAGACTTGGTCACTGTTGACAGATGGCTTTGTAGCTTTAACAAAGCTTTAGCTGTAGGCTGAGTGCTTTATCATCACTACATCTGTTTTCAATTTCAGTCTGTGAAAAAGCAGTCTACTGCAGCTAATTTTCCCAAAGTTCCCCAGAGCTTGACAGGTAGATGATTCAGCATTTCCAATAATCTAACATGTTCCAGGTGTACACAACCTTGAGCAATCTATTTACATGGCAAGGCAGTGGCTTTTAGTCCTTCATTACAGGTCACAAGCTTACTTTCCAGCAGTCCACTGTACTATGTGGCACACAGTACAGAGAAATCATGCTCTGTGGTCTTGCTCATTAGGGTAGCTGTTGCTGACAATGACCAAAAACTTCTTCCCTTGGGCCTAAACAATCAGGGCTGAAGGTAAGAGCCAGTCCTGATGGGTACCAAAAAGGTTCAGATATTTAGGGATGGTCATGTACGTGCTGAACAGAATTCTCTAAGTGAGATAGACAAAATAAGCAGTGTCAGGGAAGTGTTCTAATGCAATACTTAAAGGCAGGTTTGGTTATTAAGAACACATGGCTCTTTGTAGTTTAACTGTGCCAAATTAACATGCATCAATTACAACTCAGAACAAAGATCAATAAAATTTGGGTCACCTACTCTTTTAATTCCACATTTACCCCTCAGAGAATTTAAAGAAATTCAGGGCATAGAGGACAGACCACTATTTTTTGTTCTGTTGTTCCCAGATATATTTCTGTAAATTTAAACCAAGTATTACCACTTAGAACAAAGTTAAACATTATCAATATTTACACTTTTGGCAGTGCACTCAGTAGACCACAAAGTCTCAAACCATCTGAGGTAGAAGAAATGAGACAAGTTGCTGGGTTCACTGAATGGTTTTATGTGTCTTACAAAAACTATTAAAAATACAGATCTGTGAAACACAAAACAAAAATCTGACAGAAATAAGGTGAACTATATTATCGCTTTAAATAAAAGGTATTTTTCTTGTTCTTTAGGTCAAATATACTAATTTTCAAAGCATTCAATTAATTTCACATTTCTCCTCATTATATGAAAGTATCCTTATAGCCTGGCATTTTTATAATTCAAGTGGATAACAATACTTTGAAAGGATAATCACAGCATGGGAAGCCATCTAGTCATGTTTTGCAAATTTGCCCATTTGAGAACATCAGAGTTTCGTTATAGAAATCTGATGAAATAACTGCCTTCTGATTCTCCACTTTGATTTTGTCATCAAATACCTACATTTACTGAAAATAAAATAAAGTTTGATGCCAACTCAAACAAACAACAACAACACATCAAAACCACAGCAATGGCTGTGCTGTAGTACATCTAATGTACAACCAAGAGTTACAGTTTGGTAGCAATGTCTTTAATGTCACTATACATTAAATAGCCACCTAGAGAACTGGACTAGCTGTTGAGGAGCCAGTACAGCGTTTGTGCAGCAAATCTGATTATCATGGGTTCAAATCAGCTGCCTAAGATGATACTCTTTGGCACTACATTTTGAGGCATGAAAACAGCCTGAAGTTACAAGTGATGAATTTTACAAAGAGCTTTCAAGAGCTGTTAGCCTTCTGCATTGAAGTTCTACTGCTAAGAGCAGAGAGAGGCAGATCAGTGTTTCCACTGTGGCCTCTACAAGCCTCCAGCAATTGTCTCCCATGTGACACCACAAGACTGGTGGGAAAACAGTTCTAATTCACAGCTATATTGAACAAAGACAAAAGAGAGCCTTCAGCTTAAAAGGAAAACCAAACCAAACCAAGACGTATGGTATATACAGTTATTACTGCTGGTAAGAACTTCACTATTGCCTTTAAGGACTGAATCAAAATTGATTGGCTATGTGGAATACATAGTAGCAGCTTAGCCATATATTAACTGATTTAAAATATATGGCTTTATCATTTCTTGCAACATTATTGCTGTCTTCCGTGAGTAAAGGGAGATCTTGATCAGGCATTATCCATTTTAATTTTTAGGGGGCTGTTTTATTTTTGAACTCTGAAAGGATGAGTGATGGGCAGAAGATATTACTACAGAATTAAGTTTCCCTTCAAAACATTTCCGGTAAATGAATGTTATTTTCATTTCAGAATCAACTACTTGTTTCCTTATGAGGCCATGGAGAGAAGATGTGTAAGACACATGACCCCAAAGTGGAAAAAGTTATTTGACGTATTTTTCTGACCAGATTTTGCGCTCAAAGAGCCAAGCAGAGGCACACAGAGCATGATGAGCAGTTGTGTGCCATGTATTAGGATATATACCTGCCACGCCACACCTGCACACTTGGTCAGAAAGAATCAAAATATTTGGTTAAATACATCTTTAGGTCCATATGACATTGCTGGAGCTGCACAAGGCTATTTTCTAGAGGGGAAGTAACAAAAAACATTAAGAATTAGAACACAACTTGGGAGTCATAATATTTGCACTGAAACCGAAACCATTTTGTAAAATATTGCATAAATATGAAACAAAAATGTAGGTCACCAGTTGTCCTCTCTTCCTGCTGTAATCCCTCCAGTGTGCTTATGTAAAAGATGTCAGAGAACTAGCACCTCTATGAATTCTAGTCTGCATATACCATTTAGGGATAGCTGCTTATCTGTGCCACAGCAATGAGAAATACCTGCAGAACTATCTGTTTACATCATCTGTCCAATGCAAAGAGCAATTACTTTACACACAGAGTATGAACTGTTATTTTTGGGTGGGGATGGGTGGAGAGAAGTTAGCAATAGCTAGGAACAAGAAGCAACTTTTTTATACTTCTTTTTTTAAGATACGTTCTGCTCCCACACAATGCAGAAACACAGATAAGATATTATCACAAGACAAACAGAATACTACATAACATGTAAAATACAGAGTGCCAGCAGAGGCCTAGAAAGCAAATGCTAACTTTAATGAACATTTTGATGGTCCTCATCATTCTACTGGGGAGACTTTTAAAGCTGTACGTACTGAGACTGACAACCTTTTTCTATTAGAATTCCCTTATTTTACATGTTTCTATACAGTTTCCTTCTCATGGATAAAGCAAATGACTCCCAGAATGGAAAGCTGTCAACGAGTAAAACATTAATCACCTCATTCGCTCTTTAAAAATTTCTGCAATTTCCTGCTTCTAAGGCTCAATTTATTCATTTCCACCACGATGAGAAGTGCTTTATAAGCTATGGATCTGAAGCACAAAAACATGGTATCCCTCATTAAATCTTCTGCAGCAAAATCCTGGTTTGGCTATATTTCATAGGACCCTCTTTAAAAAACATAGTCATTATTTACAATGACAATTACAAAATTGTAATGGTGAAAGTGATCTGGTAAACACATTAAGGTATGAAATATTCATTTCATAGCATAAATCATAACATATTGAAGCTCTGGCACAGGCTGCACAGAAAGGTGGTAGAAGCCCCGTCCCTGGAGACATTCAAGATCAGTCTGGATCAGGCACTGAGCAACCTGATGTAACTGTAGGTGCCCCTGTTCATTGCAGTGGAGTTAGACTAGGTGACCTTTAAAGGTCCTTTTCAACTCCAGTGATTCTATGATTCTACATTTCTGAGGTGGTCTTGCCTCTTTTTCTGCTCTTACCTTGGTTGACTTGTCAGCGCTATGTTCTCGTTTTCCTACATGGTTCCCCATGATGGATCACCAGAACTTCAAATTCTGAAACAGAATAAAAACAAAACAGAGATTTTGGAATCAATACATTCATGATGAAATACAAATTCATTTTTTATCTGACAAAACAAACAGCTCTCATACAATAAACAGCAATACTAGAAAGCCTTCCCTGTTCTAAAAAGACACAGAGGAGGAAAAATGAAGCATTTGATTCACACATAAGGCAGGACTACTAGATTAGCATTTAGGCAGAAGCCCTACTGTTACCAATTGATCTCTAACTGAAAATCCTCATAAGAGACCAGGTTAAGTTCTTTAGAATTCACATTTGCCATTACATAAACAGCAATTGTTAACAACAACAAAACCACAAAAAAACACCATACTAAACTCCTAACAATTTGCTGTAGAGGTAGGAATGGATATGTTCTTTATAGTATGCACTTTCATGGCAAGCACATAAAAAAGTAATGAATTTTCTGGCTCATCATGTTGTATTTCAGCTCTAACAGAGCTTATGCAGGTTAAACCACAACACTCAAATTTCAGCTTTTAGTTTAACACCTGTGGTTACATTACATATTTCTTCCCATGGAGGCATGTGTTTTTTTAGAGTATCTTGCACAGCTGCTTCCTTCAGACAGTTTAATGCAGTGCAAGGTATCATTTAAAGCCCTGAAACGTAAAACTACATGCAAAAGAAGTTTCAAACGAACATTTCCCCCTCAGAATAATTAACTTTCACTCATGAAGTACTAGTCATAATATTTATTACTCTGCAATAAATAGAATGCCATACACTCTTAATACCTCCTCTGGAGAACAGAAGGCTCTAGGAAGACCTCAGTGTGGTCTTCCAGTACTTAAAGAGAGCTTATAAGCAGGAGGGGGACTGACTTTTTACATAATCTGATAGCGATAGGGCAGGGGGAAATGGCCTTAAACTGAAAGAGGGGAGACTTACGTTAGAAGTCAGGGGGAAGGTTTTCACAGAGAGGGTGGTGAGGTGCTGGCACAAGTTGCCCAGAGAAGCAGTGGATGCCCCATCTCTGGAGGTGTTCAAGGCCAAACTGGATGGGGCCCTGGTAAGGCCTCTGAGGCGGGGGGTTGGAACTGGATGAGATCTTTAACGTCCCTTCCAATTCAAACCATTCTCTGACTCCAGAATAAACAAAGCACAGCAGAGTCCCAGCCCCAGACTGCTAAGGTAGAAAAAGATACCAGGCACTGATGAACCACAATTGGTACCACGGTGTGAACCTAAGTCAGATAAATGTTTAAAATAATTTGCTGGCCAGTGGAAAGAATAACAAAATTTTCATGCTACCACAACCTGCAAATGATGAGAAAAGTTTTATTCTCAAGCGTCTGCACAAACAAAGCAAACAAGGTGGAAAAACCAACAAAGTGACAAGCATATGAAGTGGCACACTGAAGGCAAGCTGTTTGCCAGTGCACTCCCAATTCCAGTCTGAATAAATCCTTCAGAAAGATGCTAAACATTGCACACCAAAGGGAATTACATACAAAGCCAATAAATAGGCTTGGAGAGATGGAAATGCAAAACACTATTCAGACTTCAGGAGTAGGAACTGAGAGTACACCTGTGTCTGTGCCCAGCGTCAGGTTTCTCTACAGGATCTGATTCAAATTCCTTATGTAAGGATAAAGCTACTTTCCAGCCAAGGAGACAAAAGCCAACAGCCTGTTTGAAAAAATATCTTAAAAGTAACAGAACTCTTCACGCTACCTAAGAAATGGAGAAATCTGTAATTAATCCCTCAGGGAAAAAGACTCAAAAATTTCACTCTGATGTGAATATGAAGTGGAAATGTACAATGCAAATTGTGCTGCAGGTACCTGCTTAGGAAGCAAAAGCGTGAATTTTGAGGGGACACAATGCAGATCTGCAATGATCAGAGAACAGCACCAGTGCACACAAGCTGGGAAACATCAGAATAATTTACAGTGACAGAAAAACTTGATTTTTCATTTTACACTTGAGCAGAAGTCTAGCTTACTTGATTAAAACCTGAGAACACAGGTTATTTTCACTTCAGAATGCAAGTGCAGGCTGCTGTTAAGACTTAAATAGCAATTATTTGATTCTTGCTGCTCCGAGGAAGCCCCGCTGCACAGTTTCTGTGCGTGCTGATCTTTATGCAATGAGTTGAGTCACTGACTTCAATGGGATTACTCACTGTGCAATCCTTGTAGGAACCTGCAGCCAAGTATTCAAAGAATCCGAGGTGGTAAAAGATCTGTATTCCCTTTTAGTCACTTTCATAACATTCAGGTTGCCAGACTAAGCAGCTCTGCACATAGCAAAGCAGCAGTTATTAACAAGCATTAACCCATCCACAGCCTTGTTTGCAAAGGAGTCCTTACATGCTTCAGCACTGATAAACCATCACAGGAACAGTCATGAAGCTCCCAAAACAACGTGAAGACAGAACTATTATAGAAATGCAGGAATCCTTATTGAATCAAACATGAATCAGACATTACAGTGAGTTTCTAAAATAGGCCTGAGCACGAGATCAAGCTCATGACCACAATGGCACGAGCCCTCCCACCTCCCTGGTGAAACCTGTCGAGTTTCATAATTCCTGTGAGATGAAGGATTTGGCACATGACCATAAGTCACAGAGCTCGAGGAGACTCCACTGGTGCAGAATGGAAGGGATCTGAGTGCAGCAGCAGCTCCCCAGGAAGCTGAGGAGAGGCACTGCAAAGTGCCGCAGATCTGCCCAGCCCAGGAACCAGCTGGATGGGCTCTGCTGCCAAAACCCAGCATTGCCTAAACGCAGACTGATGCAGGAATTACTCCAGCTATCCAGGCTGCTTCCAGTAACTCTAGGAAAGAGCCCAGGGATTCCTCCTGGGGAAATCAACTCAACTGCCTTCCTTCATTGAGTCACCTTCCTCGGCGAGCCAAGCTAGCAGGTAACCTGATGGCCAAGCCTTCCTTTCTGCTTCCTTCATGATAGGAAGCTGTATTCCACCTACCAACACCAGAAACACCACAAATCAGCCAAAGGGAGATACCCCAACTTGCTATTTGCTAAATGAATATTTGTAGTTTAAAAAAAGAGGGATCTAATCATCTTTCCATACAAATATAGCATCCTATACAGAAAGGTTTAAATTGTGATTCAAAATTTTCACTGAAAGACAGAAAAATGCTCTTTGAAACTTTCTGAATATACCAAGAGACACGCTGGTATCAGGTTTTTGCAGGTTATGCTGTTTTGACTGCATACACTTATACACTGACAGGAGCCTGAGAAAAGCACACTCCTTCTAATTGTCAGACTCTAAAGGTGTCTTTCCCATCATCACTTTTCTATACTCAAAATCAATACACTTCAACCCAGGAGCTAGCTGACAGTAACAACTAAAAAGTGATACCAATTCAGGAATTACACAAGGGTATAAGCCAATGCTTATTCAATACAAGTGCAGCTCTATTGAATATTAATGGCAATTTAGTCTTGAAACACATATACTACCTAATGTAAATCACAGGATGCTGAAAATGGATTGTTAAATATTATCTTTGAAGAGTAACTTAGTTATGTAAAATAAGGGTTCAGTCCTACCTCTTCCCACGCACTTAAGTATGACTCAACAGAACTATACAGATTAATAGAGGTACGCAAGTACTTACATATTTACAAGTACCAGATCATAATTACTACCTTGTATTACCTTGTCTAGGAATACATACTCACCACAGAGTGATGTTGGTGAGTAATGGTGCAGAGCTACACTGATAGATATGTTTCCCGAGTGCTTATTCACATATGATAAGAGTCAGCAGGGAATATAAAAATATATCAGGAATTTACTTAAAACTTCTTGCTAAATTAAGGAATATTCTTATATTTTCTTTTTTTCTACTACATCCAAATCATATTAGACAAAATAAAACGGTTTAATTACCTTGAAGAAATGAGTGAATTCTGTCTCATTTTGGTAGCCCTCTAATGCAGACACTTGGTTATGAACTTACCCAGCAGTGACATGCAAAACATTTGTTTTCCAGTGTCAGGCCCGTGTATGCAGCTGACGTACTGCCCAGTACTGCCAAGCAGCTAGTTGGAAATGCTGGAGTAGTTTTAAGGCTCTCAATGTGACATATGTCTTTAGAAAGAAGCCCTTCAGCCTTTGTCTCAAAACAGGTTGAGATACTGGGCAAACCTAAACTGCTTCTTCAGTATTCCCTCACCATGGTAATTTAGGACTCTGATGTATCAAGAAAGAAAACCCCTGGCAGTGTCAGGTGAGTGACCTGTAGCTAATTGCATCGCAGCCAGAGATAGATGCAAGCAACCCCATCATAAAAGTAACTCACCTCAGGGGCAAACTGCTTCCTAGAATTTCCACTCTCTTGAAATTCTAGTGTTAAATTACTTTATGAAACATAGTGCTTCATATCCCTTTCAAGTGTCATCATTATTTAATTTTTCATTAAAGATGAAAGTGTGCAATCCCTGCTAGACCAAACCTTATCTCACTTTCCACTTCCGCCACAGTATGTCTCTGAGGAACCCTTCCTGAAGGAAACGCACATTATTCTACATACATTTATCTGTCGTGAATGATCAAGCCCAAGATTTTAATGGCATTCATAATATACAGATCAGAGAAGTTACCAGCAGTAAGTACCAACACGTGTATTTTAAATTATGTTCGTACAGAACCTTGCATAGCAGAATCCTGGCCTTCCGGGCCTATCAAAACATTACAGTCACTTTCATATAAAGATAAACATGTGCTTCTTGGTGAGAACCTTAGACCTAAAATAGCAGCTCTCTAAGAGATGGGTCGAGTTCTGAAACACTGCTGATCTAAGAAAGTACTCCCTCATGCTCACACAGTACCTCAGGTGTTTACGTATACTTTGTGTACCGCCACAAAATACACCAAAATAATTGAAATGTCTGTACATTTGCTTTTATTATTTTACCTTTTCTGACTGCTTTGTTTACAATTTTCCCTCTATCCAATAAGGACATCATCTTGCCTTTTATTTGTTGCATTTACTTATTTCCTGTAGCTTACACTTCTCATTTTTCTTCCTTTCTTCAGCTAGTGCCAGCCTAGAGAACAGAGAGGACCACATACATGCCTAACATTACACATTCCTTGAGTCTGATCCAAAAATGCAAATGTTGCCCCACCATGCAATTAGGACTGATACGTCTATTCTTATTTCATTCATTAACAATAACATAACAACCTCATTTCATTTGTTATATACTGGCTTTACCAATACATCTTCACTTTTCATCCCTTTGGATATCTCACTGAAAAACAAAACAACAACAACAAAGAAAATCTAATATTTTTCTCCATACTGCAGAACCTTTTAGGTCTGCATGGCATACAAAACCTAGGAGCAAGCATCAACTTGCTACAAACCTCTGAAAAGGCTCAGAGGCACAACGGCAGAATCACTGGTGTTTTTTTCCCCAGCACTTGTGCACTCAAGGGACAAAATATTTTGACACTGCAGTTTAATAAATAATGAGGAAAAAAAAACAAACAACAGTAAAATAGAGAGAGTATAAGAAAGAACAGACACACCACAGCCTTGCTCATTCTGTATACAGTACAGACAGCAAGTGCAGTATGCTCTAAAGACCAGCACGTTTCACTATCAGTACTTCTGCAGTCCCTTAGTGGTGTGCATGTCCCCCTCAAGAGTGTACTTCAGCAGCAGTGGACTTAACCTCTTGGCCTCAATGAATCATCAACTGAAGGACACACCTGTCCTAAATGCTGAAGCATTCAAAGCAAGAGAAATTAGTGAGCAAGGAATCATAACATAAATGTAGCATTAACTAGGAAAAAAGAAAACAAGAAAAATGGAATTCAGTTTCACACGATAATTTCAGGCCGCAATGATGATCTTCCTAGTAACACTGGTGGAAAAGGCAAGGAGCAATCAAGAAGTCATACAGCAAGAATTGTGATTTGTTACTTGGAGACTTCCAAGTTTTGAGCTTACAGTACTCTGCAACCGGAGAAGATCTAACACCTGTTTGCTCACAAAAATAGAGATACCATGAAAATAAAAACAAGATACATTTGAAGACTCACATTTTTCTGTGTCTTTACTTAGAAAAACAAGAAGTCCTCTCCCAACGGTGAGAAGTGTATTTTCTCCTTGTAAGCAATACGGTCACCGAGGCTCCCCAGCAACACGGCCACTTTGATGATCAGTGTTGCATTAACACACCACAGAGACTGATGTCAAAACGCACACCTGCAGCTCTGAATGCTCCTGAATCAAAGGCACTGTATGCTGGCTCTTATCTTCTCATATTCAAGTGACTGACGGGACAAGAAGATGATTCATCCTCTCCAGACACCGTTAACATTACTGTCAGAAAACAATGAACCACTCTATCTTTCTCATTTAAATAACAACAACCAAAAAAAAGACTCTCTCTGCCCCACCTTTCTCTCTGTTCTGACTTCATATATAACCTCTCCATACTGTAAACATGCCCGACCTAGAGCTGGGTTTCCTGTAAATGCTCCTCTATTACATTTGGCATAAATATAGACATTACGAAAGGCTCTGACTTTTCACCTTACTCCTAGCTGACTCCCTCTTGGCTCAGCCTACCGGTGTAAAGCCACCTCTCCCTTCCCATAAACATACTGCCAAGGAGGCAAAAACCAGTCTGGTTTTCCTGATATGAAAACATGCATCCTTAACAATACACTTAGGTTTTGTGTGTTAAGTTTCTCTCTTCTCTTCGCCTTCTCTTTTCCTAGCCTGATTGCCTCACCGTTCACACATGAAACTATTCCTTGAAAGTAACTTTTTTAATTTGAAGTAACTTCGTGGAAACTTAGCCCCCAAGTTTTTAACTTGTGCTTAAGGTCCGTACTAAGATTCAAGGATCTTGTGACAACCTCCCAATAGGTCACTATTATCCACAGTTCATTAACACATGCACAAATGAGACTGTCCAGCACAAAGCCATTTGTTCTGCAAGCTGCAAGTGATGCTCATGAAGCTTCAGCAGGTACGTGCAAACTGCTCTGCCTCTAAATCAATAAACTAATTCCAAGAGCAAAGTGGCTTACAGAGCTACAGAGAAGCAAATTTTCTAACTGTGGCAACACGGATACTGTGACACTGTTTTGGGATTTTCATACAATCCCAGAATCGTTTGAGGTAGAATGGACCTTTAAAGGTCACCTAGTCCACCTCCCCTGCAATGAACAGGGACATCTTTCAACCCAAACCATTCCATGATCTACAGCTAGATCAGGTTGCTCAGAGCCTGGTCTAGCCTGACTTTGATTTTGGATTTTGTCTGTCAGTGATACAGTGGGTTTGCTTTCTCTTCTGAACTAAGAAAGCAAAAAGACCTTTTGCTAAGGACAACCATATACCTGAGAAATCCACAGATTTGTCTCCTTTCTAAATGGAATTTTACACTGAGTACTTTGGCCTTTTTTCACTTGAGGTCAGAGGCTCAGCAGGTTACAATCACTCAGCTGTGAGTTGTTGCATCTGGAATTTCAGATTATTTATGAGTAACAGCAGCAAGCCCGTCACTGAAATCTGCATGAGAAAGCACTTAGGTCTGTACATCACCCTGATACCAGTATTGTAGCTGTGCACCTCAACAAATACACTTTAAGAGTGTCATTTTGCGTCACAATCAGATATTGCTTCATTTCAATCTTAAATTTCATGTACTAAATGTAGTACTCTCAGCTCTTATACAGGCTATGTACAAAGAGTATAGAAATAACCATTACTGAATTACTACTGAAGAGAACAACAGATCCAGGAAAATATAATTCTATTTGAACATGACAATGTACAAAACACGCACGAGACAATTATTTCCCCTTCTTTCATTAAAAAGGAAATCAGACTGCTTCATGTTAAAAGGAAGACAAAGAAATGTTCCAGGCCAAACACTACTTTCTTCAGCTTTTGTGATTCTATGATTCAGTTCAGCACTTACATCAAATACATATTTTATTCAGTGTACAATAAATAATTAAAACTTGCAACGTGTCAGAATAACAGAGTAAGAAACTTGTGTTTTAATAAGATTAGCAGCAGTGTGTTCATTTTCAAAGATGATTACCAAAATGCACCTCAAATCCTCTATATGATTAAAAGCTAAGTACTCTTAAAAGGTATTCACAGCACCCATCACAATATCACATCATCCTTGAACAAGCTTCCCTTGTGAGGTATAAGGACATAAAGTATTCTTTTTTTATTGTTAACAGAATGTTTCTAGAACAATGAAGAAAACGTTTCAATTATAATCGTTAAATTTGTGACAGGGTTCACAGCTGTGAAACCGAGTCTTATGATGCCAAACAGCACGAGAAGACAGACAGAATGAATGTTCCTTCCCTAAAGGTCTGGCAACCTAAGGGCACAAAACACTTAAGCAGAAGGCAAACCTTTCTGCCATATCACAGATATAGAACACACAGAGAGGAAAGACAGCAAGAAAAATGATTTACAGCCCAGCAGACATTAGAAAGTTAAATCCAGAGCTGTAATTCAGGAGTCCCTTTTCAGCTACCGCATCATTCTGGGGCTGCAATCACAACCAGCGTCTCCTCTCCTGTTTTAAAAGCTCTTTGAGGACTTCAAGTTCTGACAGCCAAGATGACATGGAGAAGCAGCATCACAGCATTTTGCACCGAGACCCCACCAAAATACAACAAGGTATTCCACCCCACATAGTCTACTGAAATAAGACTTTCTCAGCACTCATTATGCTAACCATTAGGCTCAGGCTTATCACAAGGCAGAACAGCAACCACGGTACCATCCCCGGCCTGCTTTTTATAAACGGCTCCAGTGTTAAATTATGAGCTTGTGATTAGCATACTCACACAGGATGTGGGAAACCAGCCATCATTTTATTAGGTACCAAGGGGAAAGATCAGTCTGGGAGGTGATCACAGGATAACCGTGAGTCACCAACGTGATCTGGCAGGGGAAAAAAAAAAAAAAAGACCTACGTTGAGTCATGAGGGGATATTCCCAGTCAAGGCAGGGAAGAACTGATGTCACCACACAACCCACAAGCACAAGTGCAGCTGAATGCAAGGTACAGGGTTGCTCAGCCCCATGTAGCAGTGTGAACTTTTTACTAGAAGAGATGCCAGGATGATGAAAGCAATAGGAGCTCATTATACAGGGATAAGACAAAAACCCATGACGTGTCAAACTTAAGAAAAGCAAGGTTAAAAGACAGTGTTGGAAGAGAAGAAAATATATACTGCCCAGGTATAAATCTAAGATGGATGTCAGAGTATTTCTAAACAGGAAAAGAGCAAGGGTCAGGAAGAACCAGAGGAAAACAGAAAACCTTACTGCCTTCCAGATAAAAGACAAGAGTGTGATCACTATTTCAGAGACTGCGTGAATGTCAGGGCCCTAGCACAGCGAGAGAGCAGCCCCAGCACCAGGGAATCCTTCTGCCTGAGGACGTCTATCTCTTGACAGCACACATGGGGCATGGCAGGGCAGTGGAGGGCCAGGATCAGCTTCTGACTGAATCCGTTCACCTACTGACAGCTGACCCTGACAAAGCCTCCAGCAACAGCCATCACAGGCTTGCAACATTATATAGTTGATCCAGCTAATAAGGGTGCCTCTGCCTTTGTAGAAGATTGAAGAAAGAAGATTGAAGAAAGACTTTCAGAAAACAGATACCGAGGTGCTCATCCAGATAAATTCCTTCTTTCCTGCCTCGCACAGTAACTCCATCTAACGTGCTCCTATCAGACCTTAGTTCACCTGCAGCACTCTCAAGAAACAACAGCTTGTAACACTTAAAGGCAAGTCAAGAATTCAAGTTACATTCTTAAGTACAAACTATATGATACTTGAATCAAGAAGCCCTGTCACTTAATGCTCTCATGAATTATTTACCAGTGAAAACAACAGGTCTCTTATCAAACATATCATCTTGCTTAAAACAGCTCTCATTGAAATCCGTTATAGGTCAGCTTGCAAGCAATATTACATCGAGGCTTAGCTGTTTTATAACTTTTTTTTCTTCTTTAACCGGAAACCTGGCAATTCTAAGTCAGTGCTTATGGTTAATGAGAATGTTGCAGCTGGAGCTTTCCCTCCCGAACAGTTGCTGATCACCTGTGTGCACAGAACCAGTCCCTTCTTTATGCCAGCACTGCTCAGCTGCAGTCCCAAATATTTAACACGTGATATTCTAAAACTTACAATAATTCTGGATGGTCAAACCTGCCATTACTATGTTAATGTTACAGTTGTAACAATCTTCTTTTGGTACATTCAGTGAGCTTAACGTATTGCTATGTGGAAGTATTTATTAATAAATCCATTCCATGTGTGACGTTTGAGAACCTGTGAAATTTAATGCTAACATCAAAAACAAAATGTTACTATGCTAAGAAAGAAAAAATGTTTCCCCACTTATTATCTCGAAGCATGCCATATTCACTCAAAAAGAAAAAAAACCCAAACCACAGCACTGCCCCACTCCCAAACCACAGGCTTCTTAGCATCTGCTAAGGGTGTTTGAAAACATACACCAACAGCACTGCTTAACATGAAAAACATACAAAGACTGCAAAGTGGAAAGCAAACAGAAACCAGTTATGATAGAAATTGTGTGTTTGTTTTTAAACAAAGCTGCACGCAAACATTTCCTCTGTTTGGAGGCATCAGAGTTCACTTAAACTCACCCCCAAATTCAATTAGTAACGGACATGAGTTTTCCCTTACTTTGCCAACTACATCATATGAATAGTCCATAAACACTGTAATGCCATCATGCATTAGTTATCTGCTACAGTGGAGGAGTGTTGCAGATCATTTCATGCACATTCTCCCATATGTCACACGGCAAAGAAGTACAGGCAGCTAATGATGGAGGCAGCCACTTCACACTAAGCAGGACTGGGATGCATGTAGGCTGGCACAAGAATGGTGTCACACACTCACAGCTCAGCAGAAACAAGGGCACCCAATCATTTTGGTATCAATTATTATTTTACTCATTTAAAGCCCTAACTCTCCTGCCATGCCAGCAGCTTGCTCAGCATTTGCTCTCCCTCTGGATGCTGCAGCTTGCTCACAGCCAGGACGCACCATTCTGCACAACTGAGCCAGCTTTGTCATGCTTCCCCTCTCACCATGCATGTCTGACCTTACATCGTAAGCATGGTACTGCAAGAGTCTTATCCTTTACAACAGAGGCTGAAGTAAGAGAGCATAACTGTATTTTTTAATTTTATCTAATGATAGCTTACAGGAACTTGAGTGATACTAGACTATTTAAATTTGGGTTTCTGTGTAGAGTCAGACCACTAGATCATAGATCACCCCTGTAAAAATGAGTGGCAATTTCAGTTACAATAAAGATAAAAATCTGTTCAAATACCTTTCAAGCACAGGGTTCCCAGCAATAAACAATTAAGAATAAGACCAGGTTGGATGAGGCCCTGGGCAATCTGGTCTAGTACTTGATCTAGTGGCTGGCAGCCTTGTCTGTAGGAGAGGGCTTAGAACGTGATGATCCTTGAGGTCCCTTCCAATCCAAGCCATTCTATGATTCTATGAACTGAAGAAATCTTTAAAACATTGAGAATACTTAAAATGTCTGAAAGAGTAAATGACAGCCAACTGACTCAACTGACACTACAAGAGAAATTTTTATATACAGAATGCAATTATACACTGGAATTGAGCCAACACACTCAAGTGCCTCTCTCAATCAATAAAAGAAATCATCATAAGATGAGTCAATACCACAAAAAGACATGTACAGAATAAGCTATCTGTTATGTATTTAAAACCAGTGTGAAAACAAACACTGTCATAAAGCCCTCTTGCATATATACAGCACATTCAGTGAGATACGTGAGATCAGACTTACCATAAAATCATTTGGCTGTACTCAGCTGAGTGGTCTTTTCTCACGCAAGCAAACCCACAGAAGACTACAGTGTCATTTTGCACCAGGAATACACTGCAAAACCAGCTTTCATGCTTATGAGCGCCAGTCATCTTTGCTGTAATGCATGTGTGATTATGAAATTACTTAATTGCTCTCTTGCCAAAGCTCTGGTTATTCTTCCCAGGTTAAAGTAGAGAATCGGCTGATTGTGAAATACCTTTAATCGTTTGGCCATCTTCAAATGTAATACTGTACCAAGGTTTTATCTGCATGTTAATCTTTTATTCATTTTCTAAACTGGACAGAAAAATGTGTTCTTACACTTCACAAATAATTAAAGCCTGAAGAACAGATTCCTAGAGCTTAAGATCCACAGGTACACAAGTTCCTAAGATCTACTCTGCAGGTACTGCTTACTATTTAGCATCTGCCTTTTTTTCCCCTCCCATATACACATTTTCAGTTTACAAATCTTCATTGTATAATAAAATAAATGATTACACTAAGATTTTGGAATGCACTTAAAATAGAGTTAAAATACTTCCAATTACTTGCAATCTGCTACGATTTTTTTCTGAAGTATTAAAGTCTTACTGAAACTAAGCACTATTAGAAGCATTAAAATTGTGAGCTAATTATACATGCCATTCAAAGCATATTAGGAAAGCTGTATTTCTAATAACTTATTGCTGATAGTATTGTTACTAGAACACTTCTACCTATAAGACGTAACTACTGTTACATTCAGTTCAGCTGCTGGCTCTGCAACAAAGTTTCATTAAGCACAATTACAACCTTACTCCCAAGAGGTTTTTCAGATCCTAAACAATAACACAGTTAATAAAAATGAATATACAAAACATAGCACGTAACTCCATACAGCATAAAACTAGAGGCAACCATCATCATGTGATGAAACTATTTTGATACATGATGGACTACACAGAGTAACCACTGTTCACCAGTGCAAAGGCCTGAACCAGAGTGTTTCATGTGGTGCCAATGATAAGATGTGAAGAACACTAAGTTCCCCAATAAATTCTTGTGAACTTCTGGAGTACCATACCACGAGGCTAAATTTGTTCGTTTCCTACTAGATTCAAATCAAGTCTTGCTACATGTGAGATTGGTTGATGTTTTCCAAAGACCATCCAACAATATACGAGTAGTAAGGGAATATCAAAATGGTGAGTAAAAGAAAAAAAAAGCACCACAGGACTGGTGAAGCTTTACATGCCAATTAGAATGCAAATAAAGACTTCCACATGTCCTCTAAATGACACGTGCATATGTGTTTCTTGTTATCATCGACCTAATGGTAAGATTATGGAATTAAATCTATACAAAAGAGAGTCCAAGACAAAGCCCCCTGACTATAAGCAGTTCAAACCAATATAATTATTAAACTTACTGTCACTCCTGCTGCCAGCCCCCTTTCTTGCAAATGACACATGCAAGCATTAAGAACCACTTTAGCAGCAACATCCTGTCCCTAACAAGTGTGTTTCCCCAGGCTATATGAAGTCCCAATGGATTCATCACCACTTTCCCAAGATTCAGGTGCCCCATCTTGTGACCAGTGACTCAGTACCTACAGCTGGACAACAATTGGGCATCCAGAAAAGGAGTGCAGGAAGGGGATTGCGGACAGGTTACCAATTCTGAAGGGTCACTGGGAAAGAAAGCATCACAGTCCAGTACACTTTCACTGGTAGGTAGTCTCTCAGGTTCTCCCTGTGTTATGTTCAGATGTAAGCCTGTCTGTATGCCGTTTCTAGGCCTAAGAAGAGGTGGGTGACTGGGAATAGTGAGTATGGATCTAGCAAAATTGTATCATGCCTGACCACTATAATTTCTCTCTATGATAAAATCACAGGATTTGTGTATGAGAGGAAAGCAGCTGTGTCACCTAGCTTGCTTTCAGCAAGACTGTCAACACCATCTGTTTCCTCAGCATCTTCGTATCTAAGCTGATCTAGGTTGCAGTCTAGACGGACTGATGGTTAGGTGATAAAAAAACTTGTCTCTATCATTAGGCTCAACTAGTACTCATTGATGGTTCACGTTCTACCCATAATCTGGTGACAAGTGGATAGGGCTCTCTGACCCATCTTTAATATATTTAGCAGCAACCCAGCAGAGAGTAAAGAACACATCCTTAGTAAGTATGCAGAAAACATGTACTTAGGGGTGCAGCTGATGCACTGAAGGACAGGGCTGCCTTTCAGAATGGCTTAGGCTTGAGCAAGGGGCTGACAGAAACCCCTTGAAAGCACTGGCTGAAAACTGACTTGCTGCTGAGCAGCTCTGTCAAAAAGGATCCAGGAATCCTGGAAGACAGAAGGTGAGACATGAGTGAGCAGCCCACCTGGCAGCAATGGGGGCTTCACGCAGTACCCACTACTCTTGTACCTGGAGTAGTGTGTCTGCTTCCAAAGGCCCAACCTGAGGCATCAGCCAACTGAAGCAAGGTCAGCGAAAGGCCATAAGGACATGCCCTACAAGGAAAGGCTGAAGCCACTGGGATTGTTCAGCTTGGAGAAGGTTTTGAAGCACTTAATAGCAACTTTCCAATATCTAGGAGTAGATCATTGAAAAGGTAGAGCCCAGATTTTTACTGAGGTGCATAGGTGGAGAACAGTGTAAGCTATAGCCAGGTAGATATTTACTATGTGTTTAAAAAAAAAATCACTGTGAGGATGATCACGCATTGGAAGAGAAAATGGTCCTGAAACACAGTGGAATCTCTGTCCTTGGAGCTTTCCATACCCAAGCTCAACATGACTTTCAGTAACCTGGCCTGATCTTGTATGCGACCCTGCTTCAGGCAGGAAGGTGGGCCAAGATCGCTTGAGGTCTCTTCTAAGCTGAACTGTCCTATGAATCAGTGCTGGAATTATGTAAACATGCTATATACAGCATGCACATTTATGCACAACACATCCAAGCAGACAAGAGAAACTTCAAGCATCCATAATAGATGCAGTATAAACAATCCACATACAAGCAGTATAATTCAAAAACCTTCACTGTTCTGAGCTTTATCCACTTACACAGATCACAAAAACTGCCCATGCATGTATTTATTTAACTGGAACACGTCCTTCAAAACCTCTGTAATGCTGCTTGGTTCACTGCGTCAGGAAAACTGAACAGCTTTAGTCACAATTAACCCAAAAAAATCACTCGGCAGCTCTGCAGTTATAAAAGGAAAAAAAAAAAGCCAAAATCAAAAGCTCATTATAAAGAAGAGACTACAGGTACAGTCTATGCTTCATGGCAGCTACAAAAGTCCTTTATGGCACAGTGAAAAATGCAGTTAGGAACTCTGAATATGCTGATACTCAACATGGCACCAGATAACTGCATTAAGGCAAAAAGCATACTTTTGTTGTTGCTGTATTTTGCTGTATGCTATTTGTGGGAGGCGCATATCAGCCCTCCCACTAAAGCTTATTAGCAGGACAAAATATTACTCACAAGGAGATGAAATTTACAAGCTGTTAACAATAAAAGGCCAATTACAAGTAATGAAGAGTATTTCTCAACCCTCCGCACGCTTTCCAGGGGTACACAGAATTATTACTTGTGGCTACAGCCTTTACTTAGAACCCAATTTCTCACCATACTAAAGAAGGTTGTGGGATTCAGTAGTTAGTGTAATTCTTTTTTTTTTTTTTTTTTAAATTCTATCTCCACATATAAAGCTTTTTTTTTAACCACAAGATGAGAAGGAAAGAATATTTCACAATCCATTCATCCACTCTAGCAGCCAGCCAAGATTTCAGACAAACTTTTCTATATCAACATAGTATTCAGTTGAAAAGCACCTATTAAAATACCCTTTAAAAAAAACAACAACTACAACTTTCCCATATGATCCTATTACAGGCTCTTTTCCATTGGACAAGAAAGATTTTCTGAAGGGCAAAACAAAGCTAAATTATTGCTTGCCCTCCAGGCAAACAGTGCTGATTCAGACTATGCTGATGAAAGCTATGTAGAATCTTATACTTACCTCTTCTCCAGAAACAAGTCAAGGCAAAGTAATAGCACAGGTTAAAGATGACAAAAAACAAGCTAGGGAGTTAATGTTTTTTACAGATTACACACTTTGTCTACCAAGAAGACCCTTGATACACTTAATTTCTACCACTGGGGGAGAGAGTCCAAGAGTAAAAGGCACAACAAGAGCCAAAGTAAATGATAATTGTGTTTCCCGCCAAGTCTGTTCCAACTACTTCAGCAAATACTGCAAGCCAAGAAATAATCACAAATAAAACATCACTGTCTTCTTTTTGCTTTCAGAAAAATAAAAGGACAATTCACATCAACATTGACTTCAGAAATGTGAAGAAGTTCTGCCCCTCTTCAATATTACCATTTTTTTCTCATTTATAGAGTGTTTCATGTACCTATAATAATCAAGAGACTGCTTCCACAACAGTCCAGCATCTTTTGGTCTGCCTGTCACGCTGCGGACTTAATTCTGCGGATCCCAGAAGCTGATGAATCTCTTCTTAGATTGGCTAAGTCTAGGTTATGCAGGGAAACTGTCAAAAACTCCAGGAGCACCTTCTGGGAGTGGGTGCCATGGAAAGTCACCCAAAATTCTAAATGTACTGGTCAGAAGAAAATGGAAGTGAGTTAGAGGTAGATGGATGATACTCATCCTTACATGCAGATTTTGAGGCTGGAGTACAATAGTGGCTGTCACTGGGATCTACAGAATTGCAGCATTAAAAAATATATACATATTTATAGATTGTGTGACACTAACCCAGGCTATACGAAGGCTGAGGAATGAATGAGATTGGTCAGTTGTAACAGACAAGATGAAGGTAATACTGATAGATAGGTGATGAAGAAAATTTGAGGATAGAGTAAAGATCACCTCCACTACTCAATCAGTATTAACTAACCTAAATTTATACTTCAGCGATGTGCCTGGAATATCAGATACCAACGTAGGCCAAGATAATATTTAATAATCTGCATCTGGCTAGGTAAGAGCAATTGCTGTTATCAACCTCCCTACAAATGGCCACGGTGACAGCAGTTTGAACTTAAATTACTTCAAAATATCATAGGAAGATGAAAATAAGACTCCACCTTACATCAGTACAGGAAATCTTATCTAGCAAAGAAAACTATGCATGCGAATACTAAGTAGAAGGCACAGGACAACTTCAGCCTGAAGTTATTACACTGGAAACTATGATTTTACTGCGATGCTTTTACCAGTAAAACCTTTTATGTCCCAAGACGAACTTACCTCCATGCTGCTTCCTACCGCTGCACTGCACATAGGCAACGCTGTTTCCAGAAAGGGCTGACAGTAGATTCCTAGACAACAGGAGCAACTACACACTGTCCTCTGAAAGACCTTTGGATATAAAGCAATGCCTTCTAATCTGAAAAAGCCCTAACTTTCACGGTCCAATTTAGAACTGAAAAAGTCGGCTGGGCACTGTCCACTTTGTAACAGATGTTTTTCAGGGTTTTTTAAATCTTTGGAACGCATGTATTTTCAAGTAAGATGGCAGGCTGCTGTTGCAATATACAAGCCCTTAATCTAACCTAGTCCACTGCAAATAGGCATTATTTTTCATGGTCTCGTCTCTATTCACAAAACTGCGATCAAGAAAACAAACTGAAAAATGTAGCCAGGTGCCAAGAGCATATTTGTATCTTTGACAACAACGTTCCCTCTCCTTTATTCCTGAAGAAATGCTTCCAGAAAGTCAAGGATTAAAAGCAAACATTAAGACCAGGTACAAAGGTTACAAACAATACATAGGCAGAACTTAAAAGAACATAAGAGCTTTATGTGTGTCTATTAATACTGATCTTTCCCACTGCCAAGACTTTCTTCTTCAGGTTACTGAATTCCAAAGACAGCTATAACTTGTCCAGCTGCATTGCACTACCTGAATTTTGACTTCTAAACAAGAAGACTAAGAACAAAAACATCTTCACACGTGACCCAAAGATTTCAACACTAAGCAGAAGCCGAAGATAATGCACTAGGTAAAGATATTAAAACATATATATACTGCAACCCCAATTTAATTTTAGGAATATCTACTGCTGTCTATTTGCTTTGTTTTCCCTCTCACTTTCAAAACATAATAGTTAGATGCTAGAGTCTCTCCACTGTTAATGGTTCCAATCTGTACTAGAAAGAATTGAAGTTCAGCATTTCCAGATGTTTACACTTCCCTGAAATGTTTAAGAAATGACACATTGAGGATTAAAATAATACACTAAGAAATTTTGCAAATGTTGGAACAAAATTTAAAAGAAAAAGTCTTTCTTTCCAAAGCACAAAGCAAACTTATTACAGCTGATACACTGATTGGAGACAGTTAAAAAAAAAAACAGAAAAACCACTATTGCTCCTTCAGTGCAGTCCTAGGGTACTTCAGAAAGGGAAAGACTGATTTGAGCAATCTTTTCAGATTTATTACTTTACTTGCTTCTCCCCTTTGGAAGACTTCACTCAAATTTACGGGAACAAAAAAAATCAATGGTGAAATAAAGACATAGAAAACTAACTTCACTACTGAGTTATTTCAAAATCATTTCAGAACAGAAGAAAGAAAGTAGCTGGAAATTTCCACGTTATTTCTTGTTTTTCTCTCACTTGCCCTTTGTGTGGGCTTTCCTGGGACTTGTCCAAGATTTATAGCTATTCCAAGCAGCAGAGCTGGGATCTCACTTCAACTGATGCAAGAAGCCTCAAAAAAAAGTCTCCGCTTTATTAACCAAAAATTTCTCCCATTATTTTTAAATGAGCATTTCAAGAAGCATTAATTTTATTCTTTATTTTCTGTATATGAGAAACAGAGAATGTTTAAATCCAAATATTACGGTCTGGAACTGTTTAAGTACAAGTTACTTAGAAATGCCTTAGCCACAAATAATTGTTCTCAATAGATTATGAATCTTTTAAAGCAAACAGCAGAAGGCTGTATACTGATTCCTAAAGAAAAGTTAAACTCGTTATGAGTTTAACTTTTCACAGAAGGGTCGGTCCCTGCAAACCTATTGAAGAAGATGGGGTGTAGATATCGAAGATGGGAGTTACTGCTATTTTCTGGAACTCAAGGGTAAAAAAGAACAAACAAAATACAACTCTGAAAACAGCTGGGAGAGCAAGAAAACATGACTACAGTTTGTTCTTCAGAAAAGCTGATGAAATTGCTATGCATTATCCATGTAACAGACATGAGAATTGTTCACTACGCAAAAGCCCACACATGGGTTCAACAGGGATTATGCTCGGTATTTGAATGGTGATTAGATGGCTGGACAGAGAAATTGTTTTGTGTGTTCTAATATGTGAAAATAACCAGAGAAATAAACAGAGAAAAAAGGAACGATGTGTAGGAGATAACTAAGTTAAAAAAACAACTAAAACAGTGTGACAGATCCTTTATTTAGAGTCACTGAGTACAGAAGATCAGACACTATCATTGTCTCACCGGGGGAGGGATGTCAATAAAGTTTCATGCAATCTCTTTCAACTGCAGCTAATCCTACAGTGCTTAGCATAACTAAGAACACTTTGTCTAAATTCTTGGGTGGGCGAAACCCCTGGAGAACTAGATTTCTATTCTGCCATTTTAATTTACTGCCTGATAAGGATCCCTATATCGGGCTCACTTAGTTCAAATGCAGCATTCGCTTGATCCTCAGGGAAGGAGCAATCTTCCTGTGGAGCAATTAGCGCAAGAAGACCCAGAACCATGACCAAAGGGTACGGTAATACAGTTATAATGTAATCTCTGCTGAAGCCAGCTACTGCCTTGGGCATCGGGAGCAACTGGATTAGTCCCTCAGAGACTAACTTGTTTATTTTACACTCAATATCTAATTAGATCCAAATTAAGCAGTTTATGAGGAAGGCTGGGTGCCCCTGAAAATGGCTATTAATAGAAGTAATAAGCAAATACAGTACTGGATTCCAGTGTTATCTGTCTGAAACTCCAGATATTTGAGCAGTGAAGTACTAGAGCACATATCCTTTTTCTGATCCTTCTTTCATTGGCTGTTACTCCTACTTTATACATTAAAAAAAATAAATAAATTCAGGCTTCTTCAAAAATGACAGCGTCCTGCTGGTTTTTTGTTTTGTTGGTTTGTTTTTTTTTTTGGCAGCACCTAGCAATTCTGGAGCACTGAATCAGCTTTTACACTTGCCACCTTCATCAGAGTACCTTAAAGAAAGCATGGAAACTCTTGTTTCATACTATGGTATCAATTGGCTGTATCAAAGCTGAATCTAAACATTCTTGACCTACTGCTGCCGGCAGTGCATAGGTAAGATCACCATGGGACTGGGCACCTCACCAGAAAATTGTGCTATCCTTTAATCTGTGATAGACTTTACACTTTAAACCTCTACGCAGGATTGGAGTCTTGGATTGCAAACGTTATAGACTCCTCCCTTGTCAAACACAGGATGTCAGTGCCTATGGCAAGGAATACTATGCTTCACCCACATAAATCCTGAGTACTTTTTGCTGACTATTTAAATTGCTTGTATTCATCAAGACTAACTCAATTTAGCTCTGGTAAGTAAAAATTGGAGTCAAATTGCTCAACGTTCTGATATACAAACACTTATCTATTTCACATCACTGCCTTCCGGCAGGGAAGAAGTTAACAGAAAATGGGCAATGTATCATTTGAACACTTACAACTTTTGCTATTTATGCTGCAAGTACGAGATGTGGGTTTCAGTTTAATCTGTATTCTCTCAACAGTTTATAATGAAAGTGTTTCTTTAGTCATAACAATCATGTAGCAGAAAAATTAGAGCCTAAACTATAATGATATGTTCTATTTGATGGAATAAATAACTGAAGTGGCTATTTCAATCTTATGAATAATTTATATGGAGTACTGAATTAAAACTTCACAAAAAGAACAAATGGGAAATTTGGGCATATGCAGCAATACTGAGACTCAAGCATCAATTTTCCACATCCTGTGTTTCTCCCAGCAATGCTCACAGAGCTCACTGGCATTCCCCTAGGCCAAGCTGCTCTTCTGCTTGATCCTACCACTACTATTCCATGTATGCCCATTTCTAATCCAACGCCCTGCTAACACTCATCTTCTGAAACTCTCAGAGCTGGAAAGCAGCGGAAGCTGGAAAGCAGTGGAAGCATGTCCTAGTCCTGCTATTGATTTGTGAGATTAGTGACAAGCCCTGGTTGCTTGCCTTGAAAGCAGACGCTGTTGTTCTCTGTATGTGCAAGATATCTTGAGTCTGGTATTGTTGTACTTCTGACAGGCTTGTCTTCCAAGAGGATGGAAGGCCTCAGCTGACCAGAAATCTAGATGTTGTATGAGAACAAATTAATGAAGAATAAAGCCCAATGCAAGAACAAGTTTGTCAATAAAATCTTCATGAATGCACAAAATTAAAGTGACTAAAAACATGAAATAATTTTTAAGTTCCTAAAATTCCTATTATAAAGGTCTGTGGTGGACCAAAGTTTATCACTACGATAATGACCAGACGCATTATAAATACCCACTATCTTACTCATTGTTATTATCACTACAGAACTGGGACTTGGAAAGTTTGTGTGCCTTTTTAGTTGTTGTTGTTAATGTACGATACAGTTTAGAAACGGTGTAATTGCTCAAGTTCTGCTTTTAATTGTCTAGTTAGTATAAATCCAGTGAAGATAACATAACTTCAAATTTACCCTCTGCTCAGTGAATTCATTGCATTAGGATGCACTGTAAGAGCGTAACACTACTTTTTATTGTTGTTTGTTATAGATACCAAGCTTTATCTAAAATGGATAATTTCATAGCCAAGTGCATGAACATCCTTCAGTAAGTTAATATTCATTAATATAATTCCTTTGCACTGGCTTCTACTAACCAGAATTTGACTTTCAACTGCCCATTTGATCAATAACATTTGTAGTACTGCTTACTTCCTCAGGTACCTCCCTATGTTCTTACTAGAAGCTTAAATGCGTTCAAACCTACACAGAAAGACAAGGGTTTGTCCAACACAAAGGCAACAACTCTTCACCAGAGGGGCTCTCTGAGCCACAGGTGCCTGGTCAGAGATCCCTGTGAGCCTTCACCTGGCATGGCCTTCCCCTGGCATCTGCTCTTGCCTGCTCCAGCAGAAGCTGTGGTATATCCTGCTGTGGTGTTTTTAATAATTCACAATGCATATAAGCAAAGCCAATGTAAAAAAATCCATGATGCTCGAGAGCTTTGATAGGCTCATACCAGTCATCATCGACTGCTCCAAGACCATCAAAGTGTTTCCTGCTCAGCTGCCAGCAGTAATCAACAAATCATTAACACAAATCTTAAAACAGCTCTCCTGCCCTGTTATTTTTCACCTTGAATGACAATGAGCACTTTGTCATCCTTCCAGCCAACAGTTTAGACACAATCACCTCACAATTTACAGTTTAAGTCTACCTGCCTGGGAACTAGCAAGGCTCCAATTGTGCCAGGGGAGTGTATCAAGAAAGGTTGGATAGTAGGAAAAATTTCTGCTCAGAAAGAGCACTGAGGCAGTGGCACAGGCTGCCCAGGGAGGTGCGGGAGTCACCGTCCCTGGAGGTGCTGAAGCACCGTGCGGATATGGCACTGAGGGACGTGGTCAGTGGGCATAGTAGAGGTGGCTGAGGTCTTTTCCAACCTGAATCATTCCACGATTCCACAGACACAGCCTTATACTTCACAACGTCAGCGTTTTAAAAACAACTAGCAGACACAACAAAAACGAAAAAGTGCGATATACACTGTTAGCCCCACCCACCCAAGACCCAGTTCTGGTCCAAAGAGAAGGAGGAAAATTTCAGTTCCTCAACAAGAATGCTTCCAGCATTTTCAAGTGTTGTAATTTCATCATACCCTTTCATCGCTTCCTCGCTCTTTTATAAAAACCAACAGCATTCCGGATGCAGCCCTCGGTACTCTGAGGGATCAATGTGATGCTCACAAGAAATACTGCCGTGAATAACCTATTCCAAACTACAAAGACGAGTGTTTACATTCCTTCCAGGATAAACCACGGAGCGATTTTCCACAGGTCCCCACGAACACACTAAAAGAACAAAACACCCCAAAACCGCAGTCTGCTAACCCAGCCGGCAGCACCATAAACACGCTGATAACACTTACTGTAAACACTGCCGAACCCTACGTAGAAATCGCACGGCCACAGCGCACCAAGGGTACGGCAGCTTAATATATATATATATGTATAACGATCATTTAAAAGACACCGGGGCAAAAGGGCGAGAGACTTGAGCACCGGCCCCACGGCCAGCACCTGCCCCGCTCCTCAGCCCGCCGCCGGCGCCTGCCGCGCAGCTCGCCTCTGAGGGGTTAACGTTAAAAAGCAGAAGTTCGCTGTTAAGCTGCAAAACTCCGGGCACGGCCGCGATGTGAAACCGGAAGCCCACTGGGCCGAGCGAGGGCCTCCCGCTGCCGGCCGGGACGCGTCCCCCCTCCCCGGGGCGGTTGTGTAATGCACGGCCCCCGCCTGGGGAGCAGCCCCGCGCCCCGCCCGACGGTCATCCCCGTGTACCTGTCCCGCGGGCGGGCAGCGGGCAGCCCGGAGCCACCTGCTGTGCCGGAGCCACCTGCGCTGCGCTACACCCCGGCTGTCCCGCGGCGCCGCCCGCCCCTCCTGTGCTCAGCGGGACTCGGGCTCGCGGTGAAGAGCAGCAAGTCACAACACTGCTCACCCCGCCCCGGGGGAGCCGCTCGGTCCGCTCCCCGCAGCGCACCTCCCGCAACTCCCCGCCGGAAGGAAAAGCAATAATAAACCCGAGCGAAGCAGAAAACGGCAACGCACCGGCGTCTCCTTCTGGCTTGAGGCGCTCCGGGGGCTGAACGCTGCATCCGCCGCGAGCGGTGGCAGCTGGGGTGCGGGCGGGCAGCCCCTTTCTCCTGGCGGCAGGGGCGAGGCTGGCGGCCGAGAGAGGTGATCCGCGCCGCGCTCCGCTGCTTGCGGTTCCCTTCCTCCGTCCGAAGCGGCTCCTCCCGCTCGCTGCCGGCGCTTCGGGGTCGTGCCTGCGGGTCACTGTCTCGCCGCCTCCTTACCCTGCGCCCTCCTCCCTCGCGCAGCGCGGTGCTCCGGCCGCGGCCCCCACTACCTGTGCCGGAGGTGCGTCCCGGCGGCTGCAGCGCCGCTCCCCGCCGCGCACGGCAGTCTCCGACCAGGAAGAGGCAGCGGGAGGGGGCACCGCCGTGCCCCGCAGCCCGCTCCGCCGGGAGGAGCCGGGGCGGAGGAGCCCCGTCAGCCCAGCGGGGAGGCCTGGCGTCCTACTGCTCAACTCGGGAAAAGGGAGCGAGATCGGGGGGCACGGACTTGCCCCTAGGGCTCCGACCTTCCTCTGGGGTGTGGGAGTTCCTGCCTCAGGCTGCGGGGAGGCAAATAGCGGCCGCCTGCCTGCTTGCTGCCCTCTGCGGTCAGGCAGCCCTGGGTACCCCTCACTCATGGCAGTTGGCCTCATGGAGAAAAATCAAAGTCGTGTGCCAGCAAATCTAACTCTGTGCTGTGCCTGGTCAGACAGAGGCCGTTGGCATAACTTTATGCCTCGCCAGGCCTCACCACCCTGTGGTGAAACCCACCTGGCCCATGGCTTGGTGTCACAGTCAAACTTAGGCCATGTTTGTGGGGAGAAGTCTGAAAGCACGAGCCCTCAGGGTGCTCAGTATCTTAGAAAGAAGAGAAACTGCCCATTTAATTTCATCTGAATTTGAGAGGGAAGTTCACGTCGATGAGTGTCTTGGATAAGTCATGTTTGCTTCCACTCTGTGCAAGTGTAAAATATATATGTTTTTTTCATATTACAGATAACTTCTGCAAAAATAGGAAGTAAATTTTTATATAGGGCTTTTCTTTCCTTTTTTTTTTTTTTTTAATTATTTTTTTTAAACAAGTCTTTGCTTGGGAGGCTTATTGTGATTTCTCTATTTATCTGTTGCACCTGTCAAGTGCATCATGTTTAAGCCTCAGCAGATGGAGAGTTATTATGTCAACTACCCACTAATTCCTCAGTATGTAAATCTTTTTTGGCTTGCTTCTCATCTTTGAAGTTGGAGGAGGTTTTAGACAATATTTTTGGCCACTTTATAAACTGTAGGCTCTTGCAGATAGGCAGTCATTTAGATAAATATTTCCATTGTATGAAGGGAAATTCCTACAAGTAATGCCTCACAGTGAGAAGTTTGCAGTGTGAGCCTTTACTACTACTATAAATATGAAGGCTACCGTACTGAATGCTAAACTCTTAAAACACTGAAGTGTGAGAATAAAAAAAGTAATAATAATCACAGGTGTAAGGAAGGATCGCAGAGGAAAAGAATAGGTGGAATATCAGCAGTATGTATGCTTGAAAGTCTGGGAATTTCATATTTGAAGGACAGGCAATACTACTTTGACTTGCTCTCTTTCCCCACACTCCTTCACTTGTGAAAAATACACTTTCTTGTCATGGAAATTTGAGGAGCATGTTAAAGGAGTTGGACAGTTAGGCTTTATGCACAGTTTTAAAGGATAGCTGTTTATATTTGTCACAATTTTAAACAAACATTTATCAACTTTGAAAGGCAACGCTGAATTTCAACCCTCAGATAAACACCTCTGCCCTTCTTATATAAGATCTGAATGTAAAATTAAATCCAAACTCTCATTTGACAGCACTCTAAGACAACAAATTATAAAGTCATAGCAAAGAGCCTACACGCGGTTACGCACATTTACTTTATTGAGGCCTAAAGGTGGGAGGAGGGCTGCAGTTGCAGATGTGGTGGGTTATCATATCACATGTGGAAATTTTTTTTTTTTTTTGCAAAATCCTTGTCTTTTTACAGCTGTGATATGGCATGCCTGTACCAGCTCTCTTAATATGTTGGACATCACACTACTTTTCAGATGCAGCTTCCCTTATTTCTCTTGGAATTTGTGGGATGTAGGAAGGTGTATACATACTCATCAAAGTTAAACTTCTGCAAGAACACTAGAGTCACTGGGCAGCATTTGTAGCTACAAATTTAGACATCCTGATTTTTCACTTATGATTCTGCTACTAATGAGTACCAGCTCCTGAAAAGTTCATGAAGAAAGCATGTATGTACGTGTATTCAGCAGCAGTACTTATAAGTCCAGGCCCACAAAGCCAGCGCCATTTCTTCTGTTTACTTCCTATTGTATGAAGAAAAGAAAAATATCACATTTTTTTAAATATTCTCCCACATTATTTCACCTCTGTTCTTTCGGCCACTGTTGAGAGCTCTACCTGAATAAACGAAAGTTGTAAAGATTAGCGAGACTGGGAAATTAATATTTTTGTTAGTGAAATCCCGTAGAGATTAGTCTGGTAAAAATTGCTTGAGTCAAGTTTCCTTTCCGCAAATTAAGAAGAGGGAATGGAATGAAAGCAGAATTTGCATAATATTTATTTATGTTTCTGTACTAGAATTGGCCGTTTATTACTACTAATGAGGAACAATTGACCTGGTTGTCCAGTATATTAGACTTCACAGGGAAACTATAGTTCGAGTATGAAAGCCTGATAATGGGTAACAAGATCACTATCGGATAAACTCAAAGAATGATTTAATTAAAATTCATAGAATGTTATTTAATTAAGATGAAGAATGGCTATTCAAAAACTGAAAATAGCAAGTGGCAAAATGCTGTAAGGAGGAACCAGCCATCAGTGAGACAGTGGTGACTGCCGATGCAAGATTCACCACACCAAGCATTAAGTATGGAGGAAACATAACCTAGATCCAATTATGATCCCATGTAAAATTTTTCATGAATGAACCTTCAGTGAACTCTGGATGATAACTCTTTCATTTAAATCTTATAATTGAATATTAGTTAAGGTCACTGTATTTAATAAACCCGCTTTGTATTTGATCCTTTGAAAATAGTAACACAATGCTAAAAATACTTCTATAAGCAGAACTAGAATGAGTTTTTTGCAAGCAAATTTCAGTATGTCAGCTCTCTAATTGCTTATTTGAGTAATCTCAAACAGGACACTATTATATGCAGAAGCAGAGTTCTATCACGGACTGGGAGCTGTGCCTTAGTCATTGATAAATCCCAAAATTGGACTTTGTTGCTGAGAATTTTTGTATGGCCGTGGTGGCTAAACATTAAGAGATCTCTATCAAATAGGCAGAAAAAAATTTCAGAATATGTCCTTCTTCAACAAATACCTGTGGAAGGGCCAGTGGAAAAGCTAAAGTTTCTGAAGCCGATGAGTGTAAAAAAAAATTACTTTTTATTTTCTAAGCTAATCTTGAGAATCAATGAAATGTCCTGCGGTCACAAGTGGATAATCCCTCTTCAGAACTCTTGTCAAAACTCATAGTTTTTTACTACTCATGGATAAGGCAGGTGGCCTTCCATATGCATTGGAATGAAAATCTTCCTCCTGATAAACTGTGATTCCCTACTGGATGAAGACAGCAGTGAACAAATGATAATATAATAGATACTGACAGTCCTTGCAAATAACATGTTATATCATTGCCTGAATGAGGAAAAAAAAAAAAAAGTAATCATTTACAGAAATACAGTTATTTACAGATCAATGATATTGCATTGTAGAGCAGAAAGAACCTAATAATGATCATATGTGAGTTTTTGTTCAGAAATGTTTACCTAAATATTTTATCATCAAATTACAAAGCATTTTTCAAGAGATGAACTTTATTTTTATGACACCACCAATACCCTGTTTTCTGAAAAGGATCAATAGGCTGTATATCAGGCAGCTTTGGAAGCACAGGTCTGTGAAGCAGAATATGGCAGACTTTTAAACTCATTTTCGCCATTTTGTAGTTCTTTGTCTTCATCTAATTGTTGCCTCTGATAACCCCATTTTCTGTAAAACTCATCGTCTGACAGGATATTTCAAACAGATCTCATATGCTGCCGCAGTCTTGGTCAAACAGTCTATTTCTATGATAAAAGCTATTTTTACTCTTTTGTTTGTTCTAGCACAACCATTCCACCTATTGGAAAAGTCAGTCAGAAATATTTGATGTGTTCAAGTGCTATTAAGCATGTTACCACGTTTCTGTTTTTCACCAGCACTTAATTCATAGAGAAAATATGCCTGATGTGTGCAGTTAATTTGCAAAGAAATGAACAGAAAGCAAGCCTGTGTGTAAATTCCTCTTCTCTTCTACAAATTAACATGTCTGTGTTCTCACTAAATACTTGTAAGTGCACACACACACACATGTACATCTGTATTATAGATGCGTATCCTGTTTTTCTGAAACCACATGTACTAAAGGCTTCCATGCACTGCCAGAAAGCTGACTTTTAGAGGATGCATGCAGTATTCTACCTCCTTTGAAGTGCTGCTCATTTTCCTTTTCCACTTCTTATACCTTTGCTTTTATATAGCTTGTTCTTCAGAATTGGAACTTCTCTACGAGAGCCCACAGAATGCTTCCTCTATTTCAGCATACATATTTCTAAACTGGCAGGCTGGTGTGTCCTCTTCCAAGATCCATTCTCGCAGATCAAGCTGCAGTGTGCTGAAGTGCTTGTTCGTTTCTAATGCAAGTCTGATAGAAGCCATTCAGAGAAATAAGCTTTATTTCTGAAAGCTCAATCCTCCCGTCTCACTGAATTTGGAAATGCTATATGCAAGGATCTCCGATTGGGAGTCCTTCTTCCTTTTCCTCATGGAAAAAAAAAAAAAAAAAGGAAGAATGTGTTTTGCTCAGTTTAAAAAAAGATTTGCAACTCCCCAGGTGAAAGATTCCCATAAGAGTAATTGGATGTAGAATATAAAAATGCATTCAAAGTAATTACCAGTGATTGCCTGGTGCCCACTATGTAATGACTTTTAAAGGATTTTTCAGGTAATCATAAGGTTCTGGTATTTGAAATCTGCTAATTAGTTTTTATAAGGGAGACAGCAGATACATTGAAGTATATGGTATATAATGACAATATACTTTTTCTGGAAACAGTGTGATTCTGGAACTGAAAATCCACAATAGCTAGTATGTGTGCTGCAGGCGATTTTGGAATTCAGTGCATTTGGAAACTTAAACACAGAATGCAGATGAAATATATTTATTTCCACAAAAAATGTAACGTGTGCTCAGATTGGTTTCATGCTAAGTAATACATACTCTATAAATCTGAAACATGATAGCCATCATTACGCTTTCTCCTACCGCTAAAGAGAGAAAAGGCTGTAGTCACTGTGTGGGCAGACATCTACAAAGTGCTGCTTTATTGCTATTCAGAGCATTTCCAATGGGAGGAAGTCAACCAGTCTCAGAAATAAAATGTACTCCAGAACGCCTGAATACAGCTGCTGCTGAATCAGCATAGAAAAAAACAGCAAAAATTTCTAATAGTTGAGCTGAGGCCTTCCAGTTTCTACTATCTCCTCTCCTAGTACAAAAACAATGACAAGTTGCAGCTGGGCTTCAGTTTTGCAAGATGGAAAATCATTCCATTTTCCTGATTTTCTATTGCATCATCTAGAGGGATTTCAAAACAAAAAGCAGTTTTCAGTATAAATCCATGCTAAATGCGTGATTACAGAACACATATCTGCTTGCACTGCCTTCTTTTTCCTCACTGGGAACTACTTTTCTTTTTCATACATGGCTACGTGCCAATTACCCTTATTTCAGTCTGAGCAGATTAAGCAGCTAGCACAATGTAAATAAGGAATTCTGTCAACTGCACTTGTTAAATAATACATGTCCATGAAGTGCACGTAACTTTGTTCTGCTACTGACTTCAGCTGGATTTGGCAGTGTGCAATGTTCCCTCCCTCAAAGTCTACATCTTCAAAGTCAGGGTGAGCAAGAAAAGGAAGCCATTTCCACCTGCTTTTAGAAAAGGAGGATATAACACCCTTGCAGGGTGTTGCATCACCGGCAGGTCCAGAAAGCACAGATGTCAGTAGTATCTTTAGAGACTGACAGCATCACAATTGTTAAGAGTATCACAGTTCATGAGAGGCTGACTCTACCTCAGTATAACCTCTCAGGTGACTGTAGAGAGCAATTAAGGTCTCCCCTGAGCCTCCTCTTCTCCAGACTGAACAATACTGGCTTTCTCAGCTGCTCCCCATAAGACTTGTGCTCCAGACCTTTCACAGATTCGCTGCCCTTCTCTGGAAGTTAAGGTCAAATCTCTTCCTAACCTTCAAGTAGACTGACCTCTGTATCTTCTACTGTAAAATGCACATTTGAGACCTCAAATCAGTTTCATAACTCTTTTTTGAGCTGTATTTCAATATGTGACGTGAGAAGTGGATAACCTTTATTGGACAATGATCCTGCAAGCTGTGTTGATTTACATAGACCTCTCTTTAGTGAATGCATGATCTTTTTGGTAGTCCAGAATATCCCTATGAGGACAAATCAGGAGTGATAATGCTTACTGAGGTAAAGAATGCAGCCACGGCACCAGACCACAGCTGATGTTACTTACTTATGGAGACAACATAAAGTGGCCCAAAGAGCTGGCAAAGGATTAAATACTATATATTGGGAAGAAATCTTTTTGTTAAATGACATATAGAAGTCTAGGGGAGGTGTTGTAGTAATGCTAGCTGAGAGAATTATCAGAACATAATCTTTCTTGCCATTTTTTTTTTTTTCTGAATAGAAATGATTTTTGAAGGTTTGTTTTCTTAAATTTGGAAATCAAAATTAGAGGATGCTAAACATTGGAAGAAAAATACTGTGTACAAATATGGTATCTCTGCTCCACTTCTGCTTGTAAATGAAATAAGGATGTTGGGTTTTGTATGGAAATGAAACTTAAAACATTAAGATATTAGCATGCTATACTCTTTCACATTACAGGCAAGGATTGACAGTAAAGAGACGGGTAACAACAGTGTTGAAGAGGCGGAACTAGCTATTTAAATAATTCATAAATCAGTGGCTGTGTGCTATCTGTTGTTAGCGTGATGAAGCATGCAGTGTTCAGTGTTTTTTGGAAGAATGCCCTTTTTCTCAAATGAAGAAATTGCAAAGTTTACTCCGTTGTTGTACATCTTACACAGCTTTAGAAAGACTGAGATCTGCTCATCATGACAGACGGTATAAACCTGAAACTCGACATTTCAAGGGAAAAAAGCACTTAGAATGGAAAACAGGAATATTTGTGGGTTACTTGTCTGTGCAACATTGAATTTCCAAGAAGAAACATAAAAAATGGAAATCAAACCGATCAAGTTATCTTTGTGATAACTTATTTTAAAATGACATCAGCGCCTCCATTAGGTAATGACCAAATTCAGTGAGTCACTGAGCTTAGAACTGCGGTGAATATGTTAATAAACAGTGACATATTTTTTAATTCCATAAACATAGTCAAATCTTAAAGTTTCAACCCAGAGCATTCAGCCAAGTCTTTCTGAATCAATAAAACCCATGGAGGCCAATATTTATAGCTAAAGGTTGTAATTATACAGTGATAGATGTAAATTATTGGAAAAATGAACTTCAGCTGAACAATTGCCAATGGTTAAAACTATCCCTGTGAAAATACCAGTGTAAGAAGTTTTATTTCAGACCACCCTTCTCTGCAGTTCATCCTTAGGCCAAGGAAATATTTTTCTGAAAAGAGCTCTGTTGGAGTCATCCTTAATGAGTTCATACTATATGTGTTGACTACTAGTTTGTGTAGTATTTCCCTAATATTTCATAAACCATTGTTTAATGTTGCATTAAATTTCAGTTTTGGTAGAAGAGTGAATTTAGGCCATGGCTATGTTTCTCCTCTACAATTTTTTATCAAGCTCGTGAAAACCTGAATAAAATCAGAAAGTCCTTAGAACTGTATATACATACACAATATCAATATTCAAATTAATACATGCAGTAAGAAGACTCAGCTAAAACAATTTTAAAATGGTTATTTTAAGGTAAACGAGCAAAAATATATTTTATTCAGTACACTTGGAAATAGCCATGATTTACTGTTCTGTTTTAGACTTTGTTCAAAGTGAACTTTTGTGAAGGTATTATTGTAAACTAGCATGTACTGGAGCTACTAACCTGTCCAGAACAGCAGAAGATGGTTGTATTTTTTTGTTAGTAATGTAGCTGGTGCATAATTTTGACATCAAATGTCAGCATCTCACACTATGAGAAAATGTTGTTTTGAGAAAGGACATATTACAGAATAAAGAATATTCAAGTGTTCTACTGTAGAAAGACTATTACGGGAAAATGCGATTTTGCTGGCATTAGTAACCTATCAATCCAAGTTAAATCAGGTACATATTTAATGCCACAAGACCCTTAGAGGGGATGCCTCTTGGCATTAAAACGTTTGGTTTTATAGGTGACATTCACCCCACCACCTCCACCGAAGTTTCATGCAAGTTCTCTGATACCACAATTAAGGAAGGGGTATAATAGGAAACAGGATGGCCTGAAGCCATTTATTTGCTTATTGAGTGTATAAAAGTGACACAAATCCTTAGAGAGGAAAGTAGCAATGACACTGTGGGATTATCTGTGCCCTTGATTCTCCCTGTCAATATCTACAGAGCGATTTCATTATCCTGCTTCAAGTTGCTTTAATACCTTCAATTGCAATAATGCTTACATTTAAAACAAACTAAAAAATAAAAAAATAGAACACAAAAAACACCCAGTCAGTCATGCCCTAAATAATCACACTCACCCAAAGCACGACTATAGTTAAGCTCTTGGTGTACTGAGACAACTGCCAGGCAAGCTGACGGACAGTATTTGTGACCTGTCTCTTTATACTCCTTCCCATCTGCTTGTGTCCATCTGCTGTCTTGTCTAATATTTAAAGTCTTTGTAGTAGTAACCAGCTTTTACTTTCATGTTGGAAAAAGCATTTAGTACAAAGCTACCTTGGGATCATCCTGACATTAAGAAACATTATTACAGCTAGTACACTTTCATTAGGGTTTTTTGGTTTTTTTTTTTTACTTTCTTTTGACTACATCAGTTTCTCATGCTGTGGGATTGTAGTTCATGAAAATCTTTGAAGGATTCTGTGCTACTACATTTTTAATGAAAATGCCTACCTCCTGCTGGTTTGGCACAAACAAAGGGCTCCAATACAATTTACTTTTCAGACAGATGGAAAAAAAAAAACATTTTAACAATGGGCAAACATATTTAGTTCATGGCCCTTAGTTGGTTTCTGTTTTTCCTATAAAAAGGGAGATAATTTACCTAAATCACTGTTAGCAAATCATATGCATGCCTTTAAAAAAAAAAAATCAATAAACGTAAGCAGTAATAGATTTCTAGGATAAGTTTCTGCTGTTGTTCCATTGAAACTAAACTGCAAAAAATTAAAGGATCTCTTTCAGGATCAGGCCTCTTCTGTTGCTCCTGATGGCTGAACAAGCTGAGTAGCATCTCTTCCACCTCATCTTGTATCTCGCTCTGCATGCGCTGAATGCAGTGCATGGCACCAAAAGCATTCTACTCTTTTCATTTGAAAGCATCTTTTTGAGTGGGGGAAAAAGTGCTTTCAGTAGGTATTCCACTTGCAAAGAAGCTTTCTGAATGTCTTCTTGGGCTTAGATTCACTGAAACTGCCTACTCAAAGCAGTATGTGACTATGATCCTGAAGTCAGAACTGGGGCTGATATAATCATCCCCCTTCTCTTAAGTTAATGAGCAAATCTTCATTGATTTTGATGGCAGCTAAATCAGACCTTAAGCTCTTCAGGGAGAGGAATTGAATTTTCTGTCATGTGCAGAATCCAGCCTGCTGACAGGGATTTAATTCAGGGTGATGGTAGTAGTTATGAACTGGAAACCTTTTTATTAAGGAAAGAGAATTTTTGCGATAACCTCTGCCAGAAGGCTGCTGTTTAAGTGAAATACTAGCTTAAAATGAACATATCAAGCATAAACAAATAGTTACAGATACTGTACATGCCTCTCACTGAACACTGTCTATTAATTAAGTCTTTCTCCATTAACAGAACAATACTTTCTAATTTCACAAAGTACTACACTGGGAAGAAAATTATTTTTGTGTGGCCAATCTCTCTCTCCCTCCATGCATTAAATTTTAGATCAAAAAGAAAATAATTATTTCTATTTTATCTAGTAGTAGTGAGAATTATTGACACAGTGCACCTGTATCTCATGCCTGCACTTGGAAAAAACTTCCTTTATGGTTGGATCATGCAACTTCTTAATCTGGTAAGGAGTACTTTGCCCACAAACACTTCCATTAAAAACAGTGACATTAATTGCAATTTTCCCTTGCTATATGAGGCATTAGGATAAGTGAAATTGCCTTTGTACTTGGATCTATCTTACCAAGAGTCTCTCATAAGAACATGAACTGCTCAAGAGGTGTTGAACTAATAGGTCTAGGAGAATGTTGCAGCCTGTCTACATGATTAGAAAACTACCTAATATAGCACTGCCACCTGTCTTTTTCTGCAGAAACTGTTGCAGTCATTCCACTTCAAGGCTGTCTGTGAGTTAAGTCCTCAGCTACTAAGGCCCAATTCGATGTCCAGCTTCCGCTGAGCCTGAAAATTAACTTTTCAGCTTTGATGGCAGGCTTCAGATTGAACTGCTCCGAAAAGAGAAAAATAGTGTATCTTACACTTTTCTGGGGCAAGTGATGAAAGATTTTCTTGTCATTTGACATATTCTGGACTTTTTTTTTATTTAAGAAAAGGTGTAATTCACCTTCTGCTCTTCTAAAAGCAGGCTCATCAATGAAGAAGTCCAACTGCTTTCCTTCATTTTTCCTGCCTTTAAAAGAAGAGAAATATGCTGTAATTGAGTAATAAATGCAGATGATTTGGGAGAGGCAAGAGAAAGAAGGAATGTTTTGGTTTAGAAAAGAATTAATTTTAGAATTATTTAAAGCCTTCAGAAGAATAGCTTTTTTTCTATTATTCTTTCTCAAAATAGTTTTTCCATTACAGAAACTGAGAACATTTTCTAAGCCAGGGTTCTTTTGGTGATTCAACTACAAGGAAAGCAATAAAATACAAGGCAGGCAGATACTTTATTGCTAGCACTACCTCAATCTATTTCTGCTCCAGAAAAAGACATTCAGAAAGAAAGCAGTATGATGCCCCTCACAGAGTTCATGCAAAGCTATTAGCACCTGACATGCCCATCAGCTGTTTTGATGCCCAAAACTATTTTTATTGATTATGATGCTGTTTACCCTCCCCCAAATCCGTTGTAAAATTTGTTCTCTTTACAGGATACAACAAAAAGTTAGCAGTAGAGTTGTGTAAATGTTGGCAATGCTTTTTGACTGCAATCAAAAAATGAAACAGCAACAATTTTTTTGTCCGTATTTCTCCATTTTTATATTGAGATCTTATGAAGGAGTCTCTGGTTGAGGCTTCCTGTCACAAGTGTTTGGCATAAGTACCTCAGGTAGTCAAGAAGACTGAAGGGAAATGCTCATACAGTTACTCACTTTTGAGATAATGAATATATTAGATGAGAGATCTTTCATGTAATAAAATAGTGGGCTCTCTAAGCCTTGTCAGAGCCCTGGCACAGAGGCAATTAACAAACCTAGCCATTGATCGAAACTTTTTTTCATTAGTGGGAAGGCTCATGCATATACATTGGATTACACAGCAGCAACAATAGAAAATTAAAATTTCCATTAAGCCACTTACATTGTAAGGAGCTTAATTCTTCCAGGTATTGTGGTTCAGGTAGATGACTTATGCTGCTCCCAAGGAAAACCCCAAGGATTGTTTAGAAGACAGCATCATCACAGTCCTTGGTATCGATTATTCTTTCAGCTCTGTCTCAAAACCACAGTTTTCCTATCCTATGTAGTTTTTCAACATTGCTAGCTTTATTTCAGAGAAAATCTGCCACTTCCACTTTTGAAATACAGTGCTGAATTACATCTGTCCAGCATGGTTTTGATTTTACTCTTTATAATGCATTTTTCAATATTTGTATTTAACTTGATCAGAAGTCATCATTTTATTGTCATTTTTAGAAGAACAACTTAGCCTTACATCTCTCCTAATACAGTCTGATTTTTAAGGTTTTTTTGTTTGTTTGTTTGTTTTTAAAAACAACATAGCTTTGCTATCCTAAGACCATTGGTATGTACAATTGTATGCTTTGGAGTAGGAAGTCAGAGGGCAGTCACCAAAATGCATTATCACTCCAAGCAGGCCTTGAGCCTTCACCAGCAGTGAGATGCAGGTAAGCACCTGTGTATAAGAATCTTCGTTATGGTCTTAGTATACAGATTGATATAGAATATAACCTGCTGTGTAAGTACATTCCACATCAAAACCTGACAAGCAGTCCCTAAAGAAAGGTAAAAGAAATTTTACTCTAGGAAAGTACTGTCTACCAGCTAGATATAAATAGGCTGCAACCCGTTGGCTAACAAAGCTGCATATACATATTGAAGGAGAGGAACAGTTTTGGTTTTCATTAAGAAGAATGGTCTGATTATGCCCCACATAAGACTGGATTAATAGGAGTTTTAAAGCAAAAGAATAGGTCTGTCTGGATGTCCTTGAAGGGTTGGAGGAGAGGAGAGCTAACATGTGGGAAGGGGAGCAGACTGAGATGTGAGCACACCCGCAGGTGCACTGTGAAGGCATTTCACTGATGGAAGATGAATGAAGATGTAATCAGCAAGGTTTCAGGTGGAGGCTGCTGAGAAGAAGCAACTTGAGACATGAGGTGAAAACCCAAGCCCTAAACAATAACTTCTCAAAACAGACACAGTATTATGTAAAAAAGGGATAGAGGCTTTTGCATAACCTTATTTTAAGTACAGCAGACAAACTTCTATCTTATTTCTGCATGTATATCATTTTATAAGGATGTGTTACTGTGCTGGTTTTGCATGTTGTGAGTAAATGCTTGGACTTGCATTTTACATCAATAATATTATTACATATTATATGTAAATTTATGTATTATTATCAACAATAATTGAGCTCGAGTATGATTTAATGTAACTATGGAAAAGCACAATGTTGCTTACCTAAGAAAATCTATATACTGTGTTTCCTCAATAAAATCCTGTCTCTTTAGTACATACATCCATAGTCAGAGGGTAACAGAAAACATAACATTTCAGTCATGAAAGTTAGATGGAGGACTGGTGCCATGGACATCAGAGAACAGTCAGTTAAATTTCAGATTCACAAGGAAAACATCACTTTATCATTACTGGTTTTCACAACTTTGAAGGCTGAACTAACGTTTTAAAAAAAAAAATAGAACAAAACCACTCGCTCCACAAGCTGCTCAATGACTTTGGAGAGAAAGCTGAATAGGAGATAAAGCATAAACATTTCATGACCAAGTCTACAACGTCATCAACCAGTGCAGCAGACCCTTTCCAAAAGCTTTGTAATGCACTGCTCTTGCTTCCTCCTGGTATCTTCTCCTTTTTAAGCTGTGGAATGATGTAAATCCCAAAGGCAGGAGACTTTCTGAAGTAAGAGGTAAGAAGACTGTGTTTCATTCAAAAAATGGGGAAATCTCTATATTTAGCCGTCATTTAAACTTTGTATTTATCTATATTCCCCATTCTATTTTTATCCCCATTCTGTATTTATCTATATTCCTGATTCTGTGATATCATGAGAGTCCATACTCTGGCATTGCACTTCCACCCCCTTGGCCTTTACCTCTGTACTTATCTGGAAGCACAGGCTATATTGTACATCTCTGCTGCTATGAAACAAAAAACAAGAAACTTTTTCCTTCTGTGTTCTCTATCATTTGTAAAAACAAAGTAATCATTAAGTTAATGTTTAGTCTCCAAGTATGTATCAGTTATTATATTTTTAATTTACTGTTGCTTCCAAGAAATTGACAAGATTATATTTGTCTGTTATAATGGCAGAGTCAAAAAACACAGTAGTAACCATTGTGCAAGATGAAAAATAGCCTGGGTGAACAAGACAAGTTAAGAGACAACTGGAATTTATCTGTGACTGTAGCTAAAGAAAACCCGCAACTTACTGAAACTAACTTGTCATACCTATTTTTGAAGAAGTTTGGGCAAATGTCTGAAATTTGCAGTTAAACTCATCCAAATTACACAAATCAAAGCCCTACACAAAATGTATCTGGGGGCAAAATTAAAACAATGAAATAACCCATGCTCATCTTTTCTGTTTCATTAAACTACTTCTCTTTTTTTCAGTTCTTCCCTTGAGCTTGCTGATATCATCCCCAGATCTTGAAAAACTGTAACATTCTGTGCAGAAATGAACTTACAAACAGAAAAATACAATGAATCAGATGACTCTTTATAAGCAAATTTTCCCTGAAGCACATGGTCAATGGCAAAGAGAAAGCATCACGCTCTACGTAATTCTTAACTACTGGCTGAGGGCTCAAATCAGGAGGAAGTTACCATAGCACACAGTGGCTAAGGGGTAATGAAAAACATGCACAAACCTGTGTGGGCAGGGAACATGAGTCACTCTTCACAAATACAGAAAAATTAATCCAGACAATTGCTAGATTTCCCATATGCAGTCTGAAACTGTTTGATGGACTGAATTCTTAGGTAGAAATCCCTATGCAGCACTTATCATAAGGTGCACATTGCTAAGTACTTTGTATGAACAAAGATAATGAAATCCAATAAGGTTTAAAAAAACGTTCCCAGCTCAATTTTGAGTGCTATGCAATGGGAACAGGGAACAGATACATTTCAGAATAAAGCAGTCAAAACCAAGCATATTCGTTTTAGTACTTGGCTTGCTCATTTATGAAGATGAAGGAGTACAAGTCAGAGAGCTGCAATCAATAATAGAATAGCTCAGTTCATTCTTTCCCATTTATGAACTGGAAAATACAGTATATTGCATTTCTGAATGCTTATTATATGAAGAACTCTAGTATCGTAATTGAGAACAGTTATTAGAAAATGTTACAGATTTTTTCTTCAACATCTAATACTGTTTTTACAAGATTGTGAGTGAAAGGTAAAAACAAATGACAGACAAGGTCTGTTACACTTCTGCTTTTTTTACAGAAAGGGAAGGGAAGGAAGAGGAGGGGGAGGGCGGAGACAGGAGGTAAGAAGAGGGGAGGAAAATGGAGAAGAGAGGAAAAAGGAATTTATTTTCACCCAACATAAAATGTATACTGTTTACTATCTGGCACAAAATACCTTGTTCTAGACTTCAAAAGAGATCAACAGGGAAAAAATGGACTGTTGGCTAATAATAATTTGGTGGATTTTTTTTATTTCTATGGTCAACGTGCTACTATTATTGCATCCAGTGGTATACAACTGTGGCATGTTGACAAAGCTGTATTCAACACTTCTGGGTAAGATTTGGGAAAAGATTGGCATTCTGACATTCTACTCTTGGACATTTTCCCAACAAGTAGTTCTGAAGCATGTGGTGATTGCACCAGGAGTCAGGATCTGCTCTGGTGACTTATGAATTCCTCTTAGTTTTGAGATAATTGGTTCAACTTTCTCCATGCTGAGGATCATAGCTAACAGTAAAATATTGGAAATAAGGAAATAAAATTTCCTTATTAATTGAACTAAAAGCAATAGAGAAATGCATATTATGGAATATGGAAGAGGCAGAGATGAAGAATCAGTGAGATGCCCAGTGACTGGGAATGGGGCTATCCCTGTGCCCTGGCTGCAGCAGTTGGATGGACTCTGCCTGCCAGGCCCTGCCCTGGTGGACCCCATGGGGAACCCCTGATGATCTTGGCCCCCAAGATGCCTAGAAACCAGCAGGGAGAAAATAAATAGGCTACTGAAGATCTTTCAGGACAACTTGAGCTGCTATTGCTGAACAGAAGGAAGGGATGCATTTTCTAAGACTCTTGGCTCAGTTTAAATACAGAAAATAGGTCAGTTTGAAACTCAGTTTTTCTCATCTGAAATGTATCCACAACAATTTAGACCTCTAGGTTTATTCCTGTCCATTTTTTTTTTTACACCCTGTTTGCTTCAGATATGCAGAAATATTGAAGGAGAAGGATGGAGAGAGAAAACACTAACTGTAATGGACAGCAGGTGAAGGGAAGATCCCAAGTGAGGCAGTATAGCACAAAATGTTCTGCGCCTCCTGCCTCTAATAAGAAAAGCAAAATCCCTTTTGAATGCATATAATTAAATGAACAACATCCAGGTACATCAGCTTTCCTTTCCTTAGATAAAATAATATTACTCAGCAGAGGACATTTAATTCTTCCTCTAATGTTTTTTCAGTTAGCCAAGCACACTCCTGGTTCTCATTAATTATATGCCTCTCAGAATACTTAGTGGTAGTCACAGTCACTCAGAGATGAGCAGTATGAGAGCAGAATATTAATAACTGTGGAATAAGCAGCTCTTGCCAAAGAACATTTAAATTAATGGATATAAGAAATGATTTAGTTTCTAATGAGAACCATTGAATATGAAATTGATTTTTAGCAACATCTGGACAGTGGTAAAAAACTGTCAATGGTTTCAGAACCTAAGCAGTTACTCTCCAAGGTGAAGAAAAATCCTGTAGGGAAACAGTCCTAAAAGCAGTTAAATGAGTATTTTACAAACAGTTTAAAACTACAGGTAAAACCGATGAAGAATCCTTGTCTTGAGATTACCAGTCAAAATACATTTAAAGAGAACCAAATGCATTCTAGAGAAAATGAACAAAGTGAACATATGAAAAATTATAATGACTATGCCTGAAGGAGCTTATGAACTAGAGAAGTAATAGAAGGGCGAGAAGGGAAGGATACAAGCAAGCAAACAAAAAGAAGTCAGTGGTACGCACAAGGATTTTCTGTGAGAAAGTTTCACAGTTCAAGAAGTGTGCATCCTCATGCATGTGAGTTTTTAATGCTTTAAAGATTAGTAATAAAAAGGCAAATACTGTAGACCAGCTATGGAGCCAAGAGCTGCAAAATTTCCTCATCACGTTTAGAGGGTCACAAAACAAAGATAACAAGACTTCCCAAAACAGAGGCAGTCACTATAAATGGAATATTTCCATTTTTCAGTGTTTTGATAATCCTACTACAAGAATACAGAAAATGATTCCATCTCGCTTTCACTTTTGATTTTGCACTGACGTCACTGGAGTCATGGCAGTAATCTACAGTGATGAATATGTCAATATTTCTAAGGATGAATATCAGCTATTAGTGTGGAACTTAACAGAAATTAAATCTATTTGAATTGGGAGTGTGAACAGTCTTCTAATGGAACAAATTCTGACTATATCTTGAAGAACAATTGTGTAAGATATTGCAGCTATAAAACAGCCTGAAATCAGATCCAGAGATCCTGGCTGTCATTTTCTAATACAGTAATTAATACATTGATCTTTCCTTCTGATCCCATAACGAAACCCAGTTTCTTCCACCCTCACAGACGGAGAATGTTTATTACAACTTAATGGCTAACAGAAGTTTCAGTCAGTACATTCATTATCCATAATGTCACTCATTCACCCAGAGCAGGAAACTACCAGAAAAGCAGCAAAAAGGAGAAGCCTCTGGGTGGAAGAATCCAGACAAACATCAGTCTTTTATCCATCAGCTGATTTAGGCATGATTTATGAAGGCTGATCAGATAAAACATGTCACAGCTAATGCCCTAAAAGACAATACCGTTTTGCTACAATAATCTTTAATAATTGCTTTGTGTCCGAGTTGCACCTTAGGGTGGCAGTAGGTGCTCTCCCAGGCAGCTCTATTCCATTAGCAGCTGTAGCTTCTGCCTTGCTATGCAGCTCTGTTCTCCTACCACTCTGTGCCACCACCCTAAATAAGCATCTCTGCCATCTAGTGCTATTATGCCTTTTCTGGGCTTGGCCTTCCAGCCAACACCCACTGAAACCTTTCTCTTAAAGTTTAACCCTTTCTCTTATCAACCCTGACCCGTTTCTTTTATGATATTTGTTCGTGTATGGTGACAGAAGAGATGTCAGCTCTGTGAAACATTAAAATGCTATTTTATTGGTGATAGGTGGACGGTTGGACTGGATGATCTTGTAGGTCTTTTCCAACCTTGGTGATTCTATGATTCTATACTTACTTGCCTGACAGGTGCAACTGAACTTAGTTCTGGTGTTGCTATTGTCCTTCTTTAGTAAAACAAAGAAAACTAGTGTTCTGTACAATGATTACTGAACCCTAATCTTCCTAAATTCCTTTCAATTTTGCACTGATGCACATGTGCTGCCCTCATCATGCCATTTGAAGGTCAGGGAATCTGACATCTCCGTGGCAACTTGTCACTGCCATGCAGATGGCATGCATTCAGCTACAAACTGTGCAAAGTGTGGAAATCTGCTGTGCATTGCTAATATATTAGTCTTACAGGACAGTTTAATTACATGTTAGATAATGACCTTTAGCAAATATGACATAAATTTACACAAAATTAAGTGATTTTTTATTAGCTTTAAACAATTTCAAGTAACTGAATAGTCGTGCAACTCTACAGCTTTTTCCTTTCCTCTTTGTGTTGAATGAATCTGCTATTTTTCAAGAACTACTACAACACAGAAGTGAGGGGCTTTGTCTACAGACTGATGACAAATGTTCACAACGTTACCAGGTTGTCAATCACAAGCTTCTCAGTTTTGATCTATGTGTAGCTCACAAGCTATTGTTGTCACATCTGAAAGGGGAAGTACAGTATTGAAATTTACAGTAGGAAATGGCTTGGAAACTTGACAAAACTGAATAAAGGAGACACTTCTGAATTCTTAGGCTGTGAGCAATTTTGAAAAAATATTACAGATTTGTGTCAGAATTCAGGTAACAATTCAGCCCTGAGAACAATACTCGCAGTTATTTCTGAATGCAAGCAGGAAAATTTTGGATCTTGTTATTACAAATAGCATTTGTAATACATTTTTGCATGTCTGCTATTGATTTTACCTTAAATATTCATACTGCATTTGATTTGTGTTTCAGGTGTGTAATTAATTGTCCAGCAATTTGTGCAATACTTTGGTACTGAATTTGACACAAATTTAGCAATTTAACAATGAAAGCCATCCTTCTAAATGCGAGTACAGTGTGTCTTTTTTTCCACAGTGTATTTTTTCCTCATTATTCTCTTCTTGCTCTCATTAGTGAAATTCTTGCACCTTTGAGAACATATTACATGGTGAAAGCCAGAATTCTGAACTTTCAAATCACTTTCTGCAAGCTCATTAAATTTTTATTGTGACATCTAGATATGTTTTCAGTGGTAATATTGCTGAAATATAGGTGACAACATAGGATGGAGAAGCAGAAAAGGCCAAGTCCAAAGGAATGTTAACAGGAAGAATGGAAAGGGAAAAAAATTGAAGGAATGGCACTACAAAGCTATTACATTTTCCTGTAACATATGTGAATGTTCCTCTGCCTCTTCCTTTAAGAGTATTATTAGATGACATGAAAGAAGTCATTATTTTCAGAGTGCCGAGTAAGGAAATGTAAACACTATCTTGATTGTTGTTAACCATGTTACAAGAACTCCAGTATTCCTTGTTGCTTGCAAAATCTATTACCCAAAGATAGGAGAGCTGTTAAGTTAGTATCAAGTTAAGGAATATAAGGATGAGGGCTATCACTCTCAAACTACATAACAATGATATCTTTCATCAGAACTCATGCTTTGCTCAGCAGATGGACTGGGCAGTGTTCTAGACAACTATTCACTATTTTGCCTGGTTTTACTCTTATTCAATGTGCAGGTAATGCCTATTATGTCTTATTTATCATATCTACCCTATGCTGTTCTAAAAGCAGAATTGTTTATCTTCTCATGAATATTTATGCTGCTTGTAAATTCAGCATGCTTGTAGAGGATGTTTCTCAAACTCTTATATGATACAAAGACAGAAACAAATCTTTAATTATTTTTCACAGCATGAAGCACAAAGCCAGAAGACAGATTTAAAGACATAAATTTCTATTAATTTACATACCCAGTCTTAAATGTCTACATCTCTGGTGTCACATTTTGAATGTATAAAGCACAGGTCTCCTTGACTTACCTTGTACTTGTAGAACTGAGAACAGAAGGATTCAATTTAGCCCATAGGGTTTCACAGTCTCACTTAGTGAAACTACGCTTCCGTGAACAAATATAGTGTGGTTATATAAACTATCATCCCACATAACTGGCACACTGTATGCCCACAAGAAAAGCAGTCAAGATTGCAAGACTGACAGTGATAACTACAAGATTTTCTCATGGCCAGAGGTAACAATTTCCTGCACAAACAGAGGTTGCTACTGCTTCTCCTGTCACCCCACCCCACAGAAAAGCACAATGCTTTCTGCAGTATGGTATTATTCTGAGAGGACATGATTGAAGACTACCCTCCTAGAATCTTTCTCAGCTTTATTTATGAACATTAGCAAGAAACCTCCATATTTTCCCTATTTCAGTCTCGGACAGCACATCTATCGCAAGTCTCTGATAAAAACCTGTTACAAAAATAAGGAAAGTGAGATCGCAATTTGAATGTCACACATTTCTAAAAATGAGAAAGAACTATAATAATGCTTGTAGATAGACTTAAAAGGACAAGTGGCAATGCTTTTCCATCTCAATTTTGGTATTGCAATGACGGTTCTAGTTTGCATGTGTGCTACCACAGCAGGAAAGAGGATGAACTTAGAATTGCCTTTTTCATTCTTCTGATGGAGATTTTCTAAGCTTGGTGTATGAATATGCAACTTATTTTTACACTTGGTTTTAGTGCATTAAGATTTAATCAAGTTTGCTGTGCAGCACTTACATTTAAGCCTTGAGCTTCCAGCCTGTCGGCTGCATTCAGTGAAGAGGAATTGTCTTGGGTTGCATATAAAATATATTTTTAATGTATATAAGTAATAAAATTTATTTTATTTTTTATATTTTTATTAAAATATTTTTAAAAATAGAGCAATAAAACACAGAATTAGGAGGATAGCTGATCTTGTTTTCATGTAAGTAATGTATCAACCTGTTTCAATGGAAGTGGTTGCAATTCTTAGTGAGTTCTCAGGGTGTTATTCAGAGATTTTTGATGAAATTTTGTTCTTCTTGTGTTTCATCCTTGAAAACAATTGTTCATAAATGTGTGTACTGCCAAAAAATGATGACATGAATAAGGTGTGGTTGTGAAATGAGGGTTATTTTTCTCTGGTAAGATAAGTCTATAAAAGTCTGGTAAAAATCAGATTTTTGAGTTAAATATCTGATTGCAACTCTATACATTCCATTTGAAAATGTGCAGGCCATTTATTTATATCAATGGAAAATGGAATCTCAACTAAGCAAAATATTGATGATTTTTTTCAGCAATCTTGGAAGTTCTTCTCACATTCCTTTATCAAAACAGAAAGCAAGGCTGCCGATTTTTCACTGTTCACAGAACAGTGTTTAGCCAGTGTATCAGAATGCATACAATTATTTGCCATCACTTGAGTCAGCACAGCACAGCACTGCCCTCCTTGTGCCCTGGTTTCAGCCCAGCCAGCATTAATAACACGCTGATGTTTGGCTGTTGCTGAGCAATGGGTGCTCAGTGAGGCAGAGACATTGCCACGGTGGCATGGGGCAGGGGGCAGCCACAGGATGGGCTGTGCTGGGCCAAATGTGGCCCATGGGCAGTGGGTTGGACATGCCTGGTTTAAGCAGAAAGTTCTTCTGCTAAGAAGTCCTTTAAAAGTTTCATTCTGTCCTCATAACAATTTGTTTTGGGGGATTTGACATTTACAAATATCTGAGGTTGTGTCAGAAGGAGCTGTCAACAAGATAAGGAATAAGGTAACCAGAGAGATTCCAGCACCAGATGTGGGAATGTCATCCACTCAGGGGTTTTGATAGTGAAGGTGCATAAAATTAAGCTCTATTAGTATGCAAGGTGTAGCCATCATTGTGCGGCTCCACAGTTAGGGAAAGGACTTCCTCTTACACTGTGACTTGTATTAAATTTAGATTAAAACTTTCAGCCCTGATGTGGGATGAAACTGCAACCCCCACTGTAACTACTTTGCCTGTATGTTGATGGGCTTTCAGATTTTCTAAATAAGAATTAAATTTTTCACTGATGTGTGATCATGGAAAAAAAAATGTGTCCTTCTCTTTATACTACTGAAATGGGAGATGAGATTACTGTAACTGCAGTCTTGCACGTCAGGGACAGTGGCTACAAACTGGCTTTTACAGATCATATGGCAGTTACAGTTTGAGCTATATTAATGATGCAATCAGTCTGTAGCACAAAATTTGCAAAATTTTCAGGATTTTTAATTATACCACAGTATGAAATCAGACAAATACAATTCGCTTTCTCATACAAGTGAAGAAGCAAAGGCCTTTTTGTTCACAATCCGAATTTTCACTTCTGTCAAAAATTACTGAATAGTTACCTAACATATGGAGGTCAAATGATGTTACCTCAGAGTGGTACATTTGCATTTTACAAGTACTGTACTATCTCACATTTATTATCTGCACTTGACATCCCCTGGAATTAGGCAAAAGATCTGTCTACCCATGATTTATTTCTGAATATACAGAATAAGATTTGCAGATTGAATCTAATCAAGCATCCAGGCCTGGTATATTTTATAATTGTATTTCAAATAAATCAACACTTCCTTCCACCACTACAACCACAGAAGATAGATAAACTTCATTTAAATTGGCAGAAATGGAGCATATCATAGAATCATAGAATATCCTGAATTGGATGACATTTTCACTGTTTTCTAAAAATGTATTTAGCTACCTCATATTTTTATCTTACATTCTGAAGCTTTAGCAGCTACTTCTGACTGGAAAAGCATATCCTCACTGATCCATTATTTTAAAGAGATAATCAAAGGAATGAGGAGATAGCTTTGCTTCCCATATTTGTTACTCACTGAATGTAGAAAAAGCTCCTTCATTTGCAAGATGTAAGACACAAACCTCTGTTCTGAAATTCTCTTTGCTTTTAGCTGAGGAAAAATCTCTTTTCCCTGGAACTTTGAAAAACAGTGGCTTGAACAGCATTGATTTTAGACACGAGGGAATGCTGCATGAGCAGTTCCCATGTTTTATAAGGGTTGAAATCACAGAATCATTGAGGTTGGAAAAGACCTCTAAGACCATTCTAGTCCAACAATCAGCCCACCCCCACCATGCCCACTGACCACATCCCTCAGTGCCATATCCATGCAGTTCTTGAACATCTCCAAGGTTGGTGACTCCACCACCTCCCTGGGCAGCCTGTGCCACTGCCTCACCACTCTATTCTGAGAAGAAATTGTTCCTAATAGCCAACCTGAATCTCCCATGGCCCAACTTAAGGCCATTCCTCCTCGTCCTATCACTTAAGTACCAGAATGAGCATTTTCTTATACTACACAGGATGGCAGCTGCTGCTGTGCTACCAAGCTTCAGAGTATTTGAACTACTTTCACTAAAACTGGCTTTCATCATGCAGCAGTTTTATTCAAATTCAGTTTTCCTTTAATTTGCTGAAAATGTTCAACATGCATACTTTTAAAGGCTTTTGTTGATTAATTTTGAAGCTTTAGTCTAATTCTTTTCTTGTTTTGGACAAAGATTCACACCTAAATGCACATCTGTCTCTGTATCAATGGACTTAAAGACAATTGACTTAAAAACTACTTTTCAAGATTAATACTGGAAGAACTATTATTTTTACTTTTTTACCTCCTGCATGAGATTCAGCCCATAGCATAAATTCTACCAGTAAAACTAGTTAAATCCCATCTATAAGTGCTTCTAGAAACTTGACTTCAATGCGTAAACATTTAATATAATGACAGTTTCTCCTTGGTTTCAATTAAACCAACATGTACTTAATAAAATTATAATGGTTAAACCAACAGAATTAACCTACAAACAAAATATATTCTTATTTAAATTTCCAGAAACAATGTGATTTGCAAAAAAGTTACACTTAACAGCCATCATTGCATCTACTGATATTTCAGAGGCTGGCAGGCTATCCCAGTGCATCTGCAACTGCTTTGCATTTACTAACACACTGCAAACCCAAATATTCTAAAATATCAGGATGAAATCTTACCCATCCAGCATCTAAAACCATGCAACTGATTTAGAAATGATAGAAACTTACTATAGTGGAAGCGTGGATACCTTTCCCTTGTGATCTGGCTTTTTAATTGTCTGCAGAGGGAATAATAATGCTGTAGAAGTTGCAGTCAAGTGATACAAACAGCTGATGATTTAAGGAAAGAAAAGCATGCTGGTATCTAAAAGGTCACAGTAGAGAACTGAAATTTTCAAAAATTAACAAGAACTGTGAGTGACTTCTGTTCACTCTTCATGACAATGCCACAAAACCTAGCTGACTCTTGCTGTTGTTACAGGACTGTTTCTCCAGCAGAGGAATTTTATTTGGTGGGAGGAAACCTTTTTGGCCACGGTAAGTGTGTTGCATTTTGAAGCATCAGTTTATGGCTGTCCCAGAAGTAATAAGTTTAGAGGAAAGTGAAGATCTGCAGATGGTTCTAGTGACGTTATGCAGATCTGAAGATGTACTGCATAATATTTACATTTAAAAAGGGATACCACTGGCCCGAAGATGTGTCTCTTTTCCTCACTAGCCCTTGTTGCTACATGGGTGCCTTCTGTGTGAGCTTGGGATAGCCAGCAAAGTCTCTGTATGTACATAAGCTGTCTGGACTGTATTTATGCATTCCAACTATAACCTCCACATTTACCCTGAGAAATCATCCTGATTTGTTAAGCCATTATTTTTGCACCTTCAGTTTAAGAGGCTCAGATGAGTCTGGTAACAGAATACCACCTGAAGGCTATGGCTGTATTGTAGTTTTCTCTAACTAACTGAATCAATTAAAAATGTTCCTTCTATTTCTCAGCCTTACCAGTGTGGGTAAGTGTCTTCTTGTATCTCTAACAGCAAAATCCACTCAGCTAGGTAATAAAATAATACGTGCAGTGAGGGTGTAAGAGCAGTCACTTGTGATGTACAGCCATGCAGCGAAAAGAGGATTTACCAAGGCTTCTTCATGATTACTCTCTGGATACTCAGGAAGCAAAAAGAGAATTAAACTGAGCAGACAGCCAAAATACCTGCTAATTAACTCCATTTAAATTCCTCCAGTATCAGTCTACGAACAGGATACAGTTTCAGGTAATGAAGCATATGAAACCTTTAAAACTTCATTAATTGCTTCATTAACTAACTCCTCTTTGTTAACAGAATGCTTTTTGAACCCTTTGGACTCATTCATACTTTGTTAGGGCCAGTGTTAGCAAAGAGATGTTCTGTTGCCTTCCTTTCTGTACACAGGAAGAATCTCATACTAACATCAAGTTAATAGCTTATTGTAAAAGAAAGGATGCTGAGCTTTACAGTACAAAATAATATTGCATAGTAGAAATGTAAACTAAGAGACCAAGAAGTTTTCCATCAGCTCAGGGAAAGTAGGCTGATCCACACTTTATTTTATTATTTATTTCTTTTGCAAGCAGCTGAAACAAGTGGATTCCACAGAGAGAAAAGGTCCTTCATGCCATGCACCAAATGTACATGCAGAATGGACACAGGTAAACTCGTCTGGTGAGAAAATGTAAATTTTTTTATGCATAGTTTAAGACTCTCCAATCCTTTACTTATACTGGTTCCCGTAGGAAGTCAGTAGAGTTCAGAAAGCTTTGTAGCAGCCAAAGATCTTCCTCACATCTCCTGAACAGATATAAATATGGCACCATTCTGAAAGGGTGATCAGATTTATTTTTAATTTGGATAGGCGGTATACATTTTCTTGTTCTCAGAAGTAGCTGAACCATCTGGGCTGAGATTTCTCTCCTGCAAATTTCTGTGCTTGAGAAAGATACTTGAATGGAGAAGTTTAGTTTTAATAACTGCATATTAACAAAAGCCCATACTATTTGTAAAAAACTAGCCTCTTATGATGCCTGATAATTTTGGTAAAATATGCTAATACTAGGTCAGCACATAAGCACATTATGTATATGCGACATTGTCTCTCTTTGTATGTCCTAATGTCTAAGAGGCAGACAGTTGAGGGAGAGAGTAAGACAAGAAGTGTTAAGTACCCATGTGTAGAAAGTCAACAGGAGATCAGGTAAAACCTGGCCTCTGGGCACATTTTTTAATCTTCAGAAACGATAAAAAATGGTGGAAAGCTTATATTCACAGCATGTTGAGGTGTTTCATTCTATCCTTCTTTCTCTTTCATTCTGCAATTTGTTATCAAGAAGTCAACTTGCTGAATTCCAGTCTCCCACTGACAGAAGGACCCCATATAAGCTAGTTAAAACCAACCATTATTCTTCTAAGAGTAATGACCACAGTCCACTGAAAACATACATGTAGGAATGCTGGACCTATCACCTTTTCTCTGGGATTCTGGTGGATGAGAAGCTGGACACTAGCCAGCAGTGTGCACTTGCAGCCTGGAAGGCCAACTGTGTTCTGGGCTGCATTAAAAGAGAAGTGGGCAGCAGGGAGAGGGAGGTGATTTTCCCCCTCTTCTCAGCTCTTGTGAGGCCCCATCTGGAGTACTGTGTCCAGGCCTGAGGCCCCCGACACAAGAAAGATGTGGAGCTCTTGGAGTGGGTCCAGAGGAGGGCCACTAAGATGATCAGAGGGCTGGAGCACCTCTCCTATGAGGAAAGGTTGAGGGAACTGGGATTGTTTAGCTTGGAGAAGAGAAGGCTCTGGGGAGACCTCACTGTGGCCTTCCAGTACTTGAAGGGAGCATATAAATAGGAAGGGGAATGGCTGTTTACGAAGGTAGATAGTGATAGGACAAGGGGTGATAAGATAGGGGAGGTTTAGGTTAGATATTAGGAAGAAGTTTTTCACCCAGAGGGTGGTGATGCACTGGAACAGGTTGCCCAAGGAGGTTGTGGATGTCCCATCCCTGGAGGCATTCAAGGCCAGGCTGGATGTGGCTCTGGGCAGCCTGGTCTAGTGGTTGACGACCGTGCCTGTGGCTGGGGGGTTGAAACTAGATGATCATTGTGGTCCTTTTCAACCCAGGCCATTCTATGATTCTATGATTTGATGATTCGACGATTCAATGATTCTGCTGTTCTCATTGTTTCCTTATAGTTGCTAGACAAGTAGGTGCATTGGCTGATCTGCACTGCTGTGATGTGGAAATTGGATTGTCTCCCTAACATTTGGTTTGTTTCTTCATTATATCATAGCCAACAGAAAGCTTCCTGCCTTTTGCTCTTGTGCACTGTGAATGATGCTGATGAAGGATGTAAGGATGTCTGTATGTTTACAAAGCATGACACAAGAGGAAACTGGATGCAGGCATCAGTCTTTACTTGTTTTTTTACATTCCTAAGTGTAATTGGTATAGACAGAAAATTATAATACTTCTTCAGGGAGGCTGAAAAAGATATTTATATCAACTACTCTAATGGAAGAGAATAAATTTTACCTCATGTCCAGTCTGAACCTCCAATGGTGCAGCTTTGCTCATCCTGCCATTGGTGACCAGGGAGAAGAGCCTGGCACCTCCCTCTGCTTCCCCACTCAGGGCGCTGTGGAGAGACAATCATTACCATAGAATCATGGAATCACTTGAGTTGGAAGAGGCCATTAAAGGCCATCTAGTCCACTGTGATGAACAGGGGCCATGTGTCTTTATCTCTGGTGGGAATTATTACTCTGGAAGAGTAATCGTATGAGCATGTGTCATGTCTTAGACTATCAGTGTTTTCCCTGCCTGTTGGAAGTTTCCTTCATCATGTGACACGGTCCTGGGACTTGAACAACCTTCCTTCTGTGACACTGTGGAGTGAAATAAAAGCCTTACAAGCCTTACTCTCTAATGGTATAGGTTATTTTAAACAAAGATAAAATAATCCTCCTTATACCTTACATGATTTTTGTAAAACATGACATATGTGAGAACCTGAATAAAATTATGTGGGCTATCTTTATGATACTTTTAATAGTGTTCCCCCTCCAAATAAATACTTTGTGTTCCAGGCAGTAGAGACACATTAAACAGAGAACATCTTGTTCACTATGATGATGTATTCTGAAAATAGATGTTAGCCTTTGTGCTTATAGAAAGTGTGAATGCACTTGGCTTCCTTCAAACAAAGCTCAGTATGATGGAAAACTCTTGGCATCTTTGCTTGGAAATGGGTTAAACTCCAATGTCAACGTTTGGTCAGCTTTGCATCATGGTGCCAGAGAAATAAAATAGAAATACTCTTTAGAAAAAGGTGCCTAAGGGGAAAAAATAAACAGTTTTAAACCATTTTAAATGATAGCACTTACTGTGCACTTGGCTAGTAAGAGGGGTAAGTGTCTGCATCAATCAGACTTCCAGGGCCCTGGTGTGCTCCGTATCTGAGGAGCTACACCACCCACTCACCCAAGCAGCAGTTGTGAGAGCAGTGGGCAGATCTTCAATCTCCACTGAAGATTATGCAGTGATCACACTGGTCACCAGGGCACCTTAAATAAAATTTTGGTTGCATTTAATTTGTGTCTTTTTCCACAAAAAGTGATAGCAGTATGGGCAAAAACTCCCACAATTAACAAAAAAAATTACAAATGGAACTTCAGTGAATGAAAGTGTATTTGTTTTGGAAAACTTGAGAAATTATATCAAAACAGATTTCATTTCATTTTTACATTAACTCATGACATTGTAGAACCACACAGCATGATATAATTTTTATGAAGGTGTTTGGAGTAGCAGTTAGTAATATGGTACAGTACGAAGTATTTTAATAAAAGCAGTACATTGTAAGTGTAATGTTAATTTTTAAAATTTATTTCATTAATTTTAGTTAAACTATGGAGGTGAAAGTATGTCATGCTTTCTGCAAGAAAAATATTTTTTGCTTTGTTTCTGTCTACAGAGGAAATGAGAGTGTGAAAACTTTTCATGAAATAAAAGTTCTGTTTTGACTAATTTTAATACCAATAATCCTTTGAGAAAATAAACAAAAAAAAAAAAAAAAAAAAGGAAGAAAAAATTATGTTAAGGAATGGCTGTATTTGAAGGCTATATATGAAGGGCCAACTAAACTCCACAATGTTCTTTTAACAATATTATCCTTATTTGAAAGGAAAAGAAGGTAAGAAAAATGAAGTTTTTAAATTATTTTATTCAACAAATACAAGCAATCCATGTGATTTCACCTGAAAAAGTAGAAGAAATTAGGTACAAATGGCTCAGGAGTTTTGAAGTCCCCAGCTGATACATAGCATGTGACTGGCTTATGATTCTGTAGCCACTGTACCATCAGATGCTTCAATTGTAAGAGTACATTTCTGTCATTAGTTATTCTTAAAGAAAAAAATATTGTTCATAAAAAAAAAGATACAGTCCACTTTTGTGTATGAACACAAAAAACATTTGTAGTCTGTCTGTGTGAAAACATTTCTATTAGAACATTTTTTTAAAAGCTGTCTGTGAGAAGAATGGTTTCCATTTTATTTTCCTACTTTTCATGACATTTTCTTTAAATGCCCCCTAATATATATTCTTGGATGTCCTTATCTATGAAGCTATTTATTTTGCAGTGATACCTATAGGGACACCATGGATAATGTTTTTGTTATAGGCACTTTGAACGAGTGCATATGTCAGGCTTCGAACAAACCCTCTGGCTGTTTCCAAAATGTTATATTCAATGAACTAGGGAAAAATGAGACAAAGATGTAAAAGTCTGTGGTGACAAATCATGTCATTGTATACATTCCAAGTTATAAATAAGATTATAATAAGGGTTGTAAATTTTACGAGATTATTCCAATTTTGAAAGAGAACAGTGCTTTTCCTTATAAAGCTGTTTCTTCTACTAAAGTTAATTTATTTCTTTGAGTGTTTGTAGAAGACAGTATAATCACTGCATGCTTTGCACTGCAAGCACTTTTCAACTCACATTTTGCTGCAATCAACTGAAAATTTTAATTGCATATTGTAAAGTTTTCTCAAATAATTTTGTTATTAAAAAATTACAGCCATCAAAGGCAAGCACCAGCCAATGCTCTCAGAGACATAGCTGCTATGTGAACTCTGTTAAACATGCTGGGGGATTTTTTTTGCTGATGTGATCTGTAGAAGGTGGAACACACCACGAGAAATGATGAAAAATGTATCAGGGATATGATTTAGGGATTACTTTTCAGTCTTGGATTTAGGATGGAGAATATGGAGAAGGGAAAATAATATTCAGAATCAGGTAAACTGGCATTAAGTAGCAATGAGTCCGTGGACAAGTTTCAGTACAAGAGTGTGAGACCTTGAGCAATGTTTCCAAACTTTCCTGTGTCTCCGAAAGTACTATTCATTTGTCCCTACCTTCAGTGCATTAAGGACAACATGTAGAGTGCTGGCTGTGGTACTCACACATCTGCAAAGGCAGCCATCAGCAAACCATGAAGGCACGGGTTGTGCCAAAGGTCCTGCCATCTCTCATGGATGGTTGTGCAGGAGATTGCATGATCTATTTTTCCATCAGCATTTCTAAGATGCACTGTACAGCACAGTTCACTCAACACTAGTAGTCACGTAGTCTCAAAGCAGTTATCCTTACACATTTTATTTTCATTTTACAGAAATATAAACAAAATTGTTGGCTGGAAAATGTATAATGCTTTAATAAATTTTATAGAATTGATTTGTAGAATGAATTTCCACAGTTTCTACCTCAAATCTTTAAAAGTTTTCTTCCAAGCAATTTGAGTACAGTGATTTGCTAAGATGCACTACTTGGTTTTGTCTGTGATATCACTAACTCTTCCACAAACTTGCAACTCTTCTGTGTAATTACCTTCTTATCTTCATTTATATTTCAGCAACCCCTGAAATATGGCTGTTGGTAGAAGAAAGCAAGTAGCAGAGATCTCATCCATCTCTGACAGTGACACAGCAAACTGTTTACAGCTGAAACACAACATAAATACTTTTCCAGAAAGAAACAGCTATCTTGACACGTAGTTGAAGAATGTTTGAAGAATCTCACATAGGTGAAATATGAGTCGAGATTCAAAGTGACATAGAAGAAACAGCAAGAAGTACAGCATGGCACTTGCATTACTTGCATTACTTGCATTACTTGCATTATTCAGATATACAAGGAACCTATTTATCCATCAGTCAGGCTCGTAACCGTTCCTATTAACCTGCAGCAAGGCACTTGAGACAGATCTATTTCAAGAGAAAATAAAGCAGGCACATGACACTGGGCATTTTGAGACGTAAACTAGAGTTAACCCCAAATGGATCAAACTGCAGAAAAATACATCCGTAACAATCATAGATTAGAATCATAGAATCATAGGGGTTGGAAGGGACCTCCAGAGATCATCGAGTCTAACCCCCCTGCCAAAGCAGGTTCCCTACACCAGGTCACACAGGTGGGCGTCCAGGTGGGTCTTGAATATCTCCAGAGAAGGAGACTCCACAACCTCCCTGGGCAGCCTGTTCCAGTGCTCCGTCACCCTCACCGTAAAGAAGTTCTTGCGCACGTTGGTGCGGAACTTCCTATGCTCCAGTTTCTGGCCGTTTCCCCTTGTCCTGTCTCCACACACTGCTGAAAAGAGTCTGGCCTTGCCACTTTGCCCCCCACACCTTAGATATTTATAGACCTGGATCAGGTCCCCTCTCAGTCTTCTTTTCTCAAGGCTAAACAGACCCAGTTCACTTAGCCTTTCTTCACAGGGGAGATGCTCCAGGCCCTTCACCATCTTTGTGGCCCTCCGCTGGACTCTTTCCAAGAGGTCCCTGTCTTTTTTGTACTGGGGATACAAGATACATCCAAAATTAATGGCTGAAGAGTAAATAGGAATGGAGGTGGTTTGGGGACATTTCATGATAAATATTCATAAAATTTGAAAAATTTAGGTTCTTCAATGCTGATAACTTATTTTTGTCAGTAAGAATGGGGAAAATCATACATACATAATACCTCCTCATTCGTTTCAAAGGCTTGAAGAATGAATAGTTCAAAAGCAGGACTATCATTTCTAAATGTGACAATTGCAGTTTGAACTAAGCTCCTTTGGAATAGTTCTGCCAATTAAAGATTGTCAGTAATTAATTATGTAATTAATTAATTATTTCCCTGAAATCTAGAAAACAAGCTGCTTCAAAATGAGGAAAGACACTGTCTCTTTCATCTAGGACATTCAATTCTCATGCTTTATAAGAGAAAATCACTACTGTTCCTGATAGGATTTTCCCATTTCTCTACTCCCTGCTAGGAATACCTCTGCTGGTCCCAAAGCAGCTTTTAGAAAGATTCACCAGGAAAATCAATAATAGCTTCACCTCTGTCTCTAGAAGCTAGGCTATGTCTGCCTATGAAAAGACACCATTTTTATTCTACTTTTTTAGCATATTTCTCCTTTGCACTTAGAATCATAGAATTGTTAAGGCTGGAAAGGGCCACTAAGACCATTTAGTCCAACCACAGACCCATAACCGTACCACTAAGCTATGTACCTCAGTGTCACATCTACTCATTCCTTGAACACCTCCATGGACGGTGACCCCACCACCTCCCTGGGCAGCCTGTGCCACTGCCTCACTGCTCTTTCTGAAAACTTTTTCCTAATATCCAATCAGAACATCCCCTAGTGCAGCTTAAGGCTATTACCTCGTGTCCTATCACTAGTTATCTGGGAGATAACTTCTCTCCAAGTATGACAAATGTTTGCATTATCAGTTAACAAACGTCCCCAAATCCAATTTTATGGGAAAGAATTTATGCTAACTTTAAAAGTAATAGGCTCTTTTTTTACTGTCCCAAGACCCAGAGACACTAAATACTGCATTGCCAAATACAGAAAAATATCTTTGTTCTGCTCCTGTGTGTAACTATAGAACATCACTGGGAGTTGTTAGGATATTAGGCCAGATACATCTCAAAATAAATTGAGTCAGTATATTTTATCAAACACATTTTTCAGTCAGAATAGAGGATGAGAGTTGTTCAAGAGTCCTTTCTAAACTGAATCACACAAAAGCTCTTCCTAACACTGTGGAGATTTAGAGTGCATGGATAATTAATAAAGAAGAAATTCACTAGCAATACTTTTTTGTTCAGGTAACTATGAAGATTGTGATCTTATCTCCTATGAATAACTTATACAAAACTCCTTCAAAAGTATTGCACATTTTTTTAATGTGTTCAAGGGCATTCAATGAGGCACATTTTTTAAAAAAGCCTTTATCATGTCTCTTTATCAGAAGAACTCTAAAAAACTATGGTAAGAAGAGACATCAGCTATATATTTTTTTAACTCTCATCCTCCTAGGCAAAAGAAATACATAAGAGATCCACGAAGAAATTCCTTAAAATGAATCATTGTACGAAGTGTCAAAACTTGAAAAATATAGGCAAAAAGGGTCATTTATGGTATCTTATATCACCCAGATTAGAAAACATCTAATATAATGAGTGCATCTTTAATAGCGATTGCTTAACAGGTAGTTAAAGTGGTGGTCCTTCTGCCACACTGCGTCTTTTCCACTGGGAGTGCTGGGAGTGGAGGTTAGGGAGAGGGCTCTCAGGGATCTATTTAAATACAGCAGACTGAACACTGTAACTGAACCCTACTCTACTTCCCCAGGGAGGTGATAGAATCACCATCCCAGGAGATGTTCAAGAGCCATGTGGATGTGGCACGAAGGGACATAATTAGTGGGCATGGTGGGGTTGGGTTGACAGTTGTACTCGAAGCCCTTAGTGGTCTTTTCCAACCCTACTCCATGATTCTGTGATTCTATAAGCTCTCCCTCCACAACCCACCTCAAAAATAGTAAAAAAACAAAAACAAAACAAAACAAAAAAAACCTACAACCTTTGCATAAGTTATTAGTTGAGTTTAAATAACAGGGAGAGATCTTTCAGCAGAACAAATAAGTTGTCTTGAGCACATGCTGTCTGGGGAGAAAGCTGAGAACACTTCCTGCTCCTGCAGCTTCTCTGAGGAATTGACTCCCTAGTAGCACAATTTTATGAAGCTGCCATAAAAGACTATCTGGGTTAGAATGCATGTTGTACTTGAATTTCAAATAAGTAATTCCTCTTTCTCAGTCTGAGGGGAATATGTTGATTTTAAGATCAACCTTGTTTGAGGAAAGAAGGCTGCCTACTAAGCAGTACAAGAGATCAGCATAAGCATATTAATAATGCAATTATTGTAAGTCAATAAACAAGACAGAGTGAGTAAAATAATTGTAAAGATGAGAACAAGATGAAATTGGTATTTCACAGCCATAACTGCCACAGGTGCTCTTCATATTCACTAAAAATACTGTAAAAAAAAACAAACTGCAGAGGCAATTTAGTTATGGAAAGAGAAAGCCATGTGGTGAGGAAGAATGTCATCAAAATACCAGCTTTGGTCCAACTTTGCTCTCAGGTAGGTGAAAGATTACTCAAAAGTGCTGGAAGGTAGCAGGAAGGCCAGTGACTTCTGCAGATTGCTGCTGAACCCTCTCAGCTCTCAGGCAGCAATCACTCAGGGTCAGATCTTACCCCACTAAATAAGGTGTCAGGCATACACAGGGCAATGTTTACACACACTAAAATGTTCTGTTGAAATAAATTTCAAAATACTTAATAATACTTAATTAAGTGTTTTCATTCTACTGCCAGCAATCATAAACAAGGGAGATGTGCAGACTTTTCAACAGTTTTCAACTCTGCAAGGTGAAGGCTGGGACAGATGGAAGCAGTCTTAATTTTACTTTCTGCTTGAGGAAATCTCAGAACTTCTCTTTAAAAAATAAGTAGCTTCAATAAATTATAAATCTTGCTTTCCTGTGTTTTATAGTTTATCCTTTTTATTTTTAACCTCAAAAAAGTATGATTATGCATCATACACAGGAGATACACATTGTATAGCTAAGCTAAGCTATGCAGTGCATCTTGAGAATAAAATTGCTAAAACTGTTAAAAAAGGAGATATATAAAGTAATCCAGGTTAAAACAGCACTTGAAGTTATGAAGCTATATCTGCACTACAAGTGTAAGTTTGTACTTCTGACAATAAAAGGAAGACTATCCAAAGTTTCTCTTTCCAAGGAAGCACCAGCAAGTTTGGAAAAGACCTGCAAGATCATCCAGTCCAACCTCCCACCTATTACCAATAGTTCCCACTAAACCTTGTCCCTCAGTACAACATCTAAGCATTTCTTGAACACCTCCAGGGTCAGTGACTCCACCACCTCCCTGGTCAGTCCATTCCAGTGCCTGATCACTCTTGGAGAAGAAGTATTTCCTAACTCCAACCTGAATCTCCCCTGGCACAACTCAAGGCCATTCCTCTAGTCCTATTGCTAGCTACATGGGAGAAGAGGCCAACCCCCACCTCACCACAACTTCCCTTCAGATGCAGCCTCACCAGGGCTGAGTACAGAGGAATGATCACCTCCCTGCTGCTGCTAGCAACAGTATTTCTGATACAAGACAGGATGCCACTGTCCTTCTTGGCCACCTGGACACACTGCTGGCTCTCATGTTCAGCCAAGCATTGATCAATACTCCCAGGTTTATTTCCTCTACACAGTCTTCCAGCCACTCCGCTCCAAGCCTGTATCATTTTCTGGGGTTGTTGTGGCCAAAGTGCAGGACCCGGCACTTGGTTTTGTTGAACTTCATCCCATTGGCCTCAGCCCAGTGATCCAGCCTGTCCAGGTATCCCTGTAGAGCCCTGCTACCCCCAGGTAGATCAACACTTTCTGCCAGGTTGGTGTCATCTGCCGCCTTACTGAGGGTGCACTCAATGCCCTCATCCAGGTCATCAACAAAGATATCGAACAGGACAGGGTCCAATACCAACCCCTGGGGAACATCACTTGTGACTGGCCACCAGCTGGATTTAACTCCTTTCACCACTGTACTCTGTATCCAGCCCTCCAGCCAGTCCTTTACCCAGCAAAGAGTGTATCTGTCCAAGCCACAGGCTGCCAGCTTCTCCAGGACAATAGCGTGGGAGACAGTGTTGAAGGCTTTGCTAAAGACTTTGTCAACAGCCTTTCCCTCGTCCACCAGGCAGGCCACTCAATCATAGAAGGAGATCAGGTCGGTTATACTGATTTTGATTTCTTTGTCATGTCTTTATGCTGTTACAGATAGAATCATAGAATCATAGAATCAATGCTTTTAAAAATCAGAAATCCATACCAGCATGATTCTATTTTAGAGTAATTACACTTAAATAATTTTTTGAACAAGTTTAGATAGCAATTGTCATTACTACAGATGATGTTTGTAAGGAGGAAATACATATATGGATCATCTATTCATTGAATAATGGGTGCAGATCTGTCATTTGTTACAGTTGGTCTGAGTTTCACAGTCGCAAAAGGATTTTCTCCACTTAGAAAGGGTGGTTTTACAATTCATGTCGGGTTTTGGACCTGTATTTTCTGGTTTGTCAGTTGGTGTTTTAGCAGCAGTACCTTTGGAAGCTTTGGGTTGGAAGGGACCTTTAAGATCATCTAGTTCCAATTCCCCTGCTATAGGCAGGGACACCTCCCTCTAGACCAGGTTGCTCAAAGTCCCATTCAGCCTGGCTTTCAACACTTGCAGGGAGGGGGCATCCGCAACCTCTCTGGGCAACCTGTTCCAGTATCTCACCACCCTCATGGTAAAGAATTTCTTCCTGATATCTAGTCTAAATCTACCCTCTTCCAGTTTAAAGCTATTTCCCCTTGTCTTGTTGCTAGATGCCCTTATGAAAAGTCCCTCCTCAGCTTTCCTGAAGGCCCCCTTCAGGTACCTGAAGGCTGTTATTAGGTCTCTTTGAAGCCTTCTCTTCTTCAAGCTGAAGTTCTCCAGCTCTCTTTGCCTGTCACAGGGGAGGTGTTCCACACCACTGATCATCTTCATGGCCCTCCTCTGGACCCGCTTCAACAACTCTATGTCCTTCTTGTGTTGGGGGCTCCAGAACTGAATACAGTGCTCCAGGTGGGTTCTCACAGGAGCAGAGTAGAGGGGTAGAATCACCTCCCTCTACCTCCTTGTCATACTTCTCTTGATGCAATCTGAGATATGTTTGGCTTTGGGTGGCTAACCTGTACAATTTACAATTAGAGTCAGATGCAAGTCTGAAAGGAAAAAAGCAAAACAGGGAAGACCATTTAGATAATTTATGTTTTTTTCCTAGAGAAAAACATTTATTAGATTTATTGAATTTATCAGAAAAATTCAGAGTTAAAAATGAAATTTAATCATAAAGCTTGGTCTTAAATTTTCAGCATCTTTCAAATACAACATTTTTGAAACTTTGGAACATACTCACTTTTGTGGGTAGTCATTTTATCACCAGCATAACATTCATCCGGAGATCAAACACTCAGAAAACAGATAAAGGCCTTAGAATCATAGAATCGTGGAATCATTAAGATTAGAAAAGACTACAAAGATCATATAGTTCAACAATCAGCCCACTCCCACCACACCCACTGACCACATCCCTCAGTGCCACAACCACACAGCTCTTGAACACCTCCAGGCACAGTGCCTCCACTACCTCCCTGGGCAGCCTGTGCCACTGCCTCACTGCTCTTTATGAGAAGAAATTCTTCTTGCATCGATGGAGCCCTCCATGTGAGACCTACCTCCACTTTTTAATTTAAAAAGCTTCCTCATGGGCACACTGTCAGAAACAAATAGTTTTGTTTGCTTATTTCTGATAAGAATCCAGCTGACATCAGCAGTTTTCAATGCTTGGAATAAGGCTTGTTTCTTCTGCACTTTCACATCAGTAGTATAGAGACATTTTTGCCACTTCAACTGTGCCACACACAAGCCAGTGCCTTTACAGAATATGCATGAAGACTGCTGCTAACATGCTGACACCTGTGGAAAAAGAAAAAAAAACAGTTAATGTGGAGTTTGAGAAGCTTGTTTTGTGTGCTTAAACTGAAAGTAACCGACTAACAGCTTTTCTAATATGTTTTAGAGCAAAAAGTTTGTAACCCATCACTGAAGCGGAAAGCAAAATTACAGTGCTGCCAATTGTCACATGGATTTGAATAAGCACAAATTTCTTGGCTTTAAATGGTGAAGTATTGACTCTTCTGTGGGCTCAGCATAGTATAGCATTGCTAACAGAACTGTGCAGGGTCTGAAGACAGAACTGTCTCTTTTTATCAGAAAGATTCCTGAGTCCTGCACAATTGCACATCACCCAGAATGAACTTTCCCCCAGCCGTTCCTGAGCTATCTTTGCAAAGAGATTCTCCTCTGAGAAGGGCAACCCAGGTCACACGTGGCTCTTCTGAGGATAAAGAGAACATCAGTATATGCACTTGAAACCTAGGAGACTGTAGCTGAATGTAATCTAGTATCCATTAGAAAACATAAAACAATGATTTTGTGGTAGAATGAAAATGAAAGTATTATATATAAACCAAAAGTTTTTTATCAGTTAAAATGTCAGATTCCTTGGGATAGCATAGAAACAAAAGGGTACATAAAAAATAAAAGGCTAAGTACAAATTTTCTGGGAGGAAGTTTTACCTGCTTTTGAAGTGCTCCAACAACTTTAATAGAGATTTCACAAAATATCTTTCACATGTTTTAGTATAGTTCTAGTACAACTGAATGAAAATCTGAAAAGATAAATATTATAGTATAAATATTGGCAGCATATAACAGTTCTTGTAGTTATAAAAATGAATCATTATTTCATTTTGCTACTTGGTAGTTACCCTCCAGAAATAAATTCAGTTGGCAAATCATTAAAATGGCTCATATCAAAGATGACTATGTTAATTTTCAGACATCACATTGCATGAGACAAGCATGCAGAGCAGGAAAGTAGACTGGAATCTCCTGATGTAACACACTGCCATTACAACTTGCGTATCATCTTTCCCACAGATGATGTTTAATTTATTTCAACTATGTTTTTACTTCTCAATATGGTACATACCATCATTTGCTGTAGTCTACTTTCCCCTGGTGTCCAGTAGAGTGACCACCTAAACTCATCTAGTGATAGGATGAGAGAGAATGGCCTCAAGTTGCACCAGGGGAGATTCAGGTTGGACGTTAGGAAATACTTCTTCTCCCAAAGTGTAGTCAGGCACTGGAATGTGCTGCCCAGGGAGGTGGTGGAGTCACCGACCCTGGAGGTGTTCAAAAAATGTTTAGATGTACTAAGGGACATGGTTTAGTAGGAAATATTGGTGGTAGGTGGACAGCTGTACTGGATGATCTTAGAGGTCTTTTCCAACCTTGGTGATTCTATGATTCTATGATTCTATCTCTGCTATTTACACAGGAAGCTTAAGATTCCCTGTGCAGACACAGATGTTAGGTCATTCCAAGCATTAAAAAAATTCCCACCTCATTAAAATTTTAACAGTGTATATATTGACCTCGTAAGTGCAGATCTTGGTCAGAATTTGCTTTTAATCTTTTTCTGCCAAGGTGAGCAAGTCAGAAGTGGTTTTAAGCAGCTTCACCAGTCACCGTATTTTTAATGGCTGATTTACATAAAATGAATTGAATGAGTGACAGAACATAGCCTTGAACATATAAATGTATTTATCAGAATATCCTCATTAGTATAAATTACTGGGAAGCTCTTTTAAATGTGTCTTGAAAATATTTGTTTTTCTAACCCATTTTACCTGTTAGAATTGTTGCAGTGAGCAATGATGTGATATACAGAGAATGGAATCTTTTGCTGCTGATTATGCTTTTCTCTAGATACAAAAGAAGTCCATCATGTGTTAGTATTCAAATTACTAAATGAAAGCCAACTTGATATCAGAAATTTGGATAATAATATGAAATTAAACTTGTAAATACCAGACTGTATGCCTCAACTTATCAAATTTTGGTTCAGTGAGTCTTGAATTCCTAAAACTAAAGCCACAAAAATGCAAAGTTGCTTGATTAATTAATAGGAAAATTATATAGATGATGTCTAACTTCATGAGTAGCTGTGGGGTAAGATGGTCACCGAGTAAAATTTGAACTCAGAGATTGAATTCTGGGTGCAAGTCTTGGCAAAGCAGCCAAACCTCTGTAGTTGTTGATGCCTCCGATTTATTTTTGGAAGTTTACTTTTACATGCATTGGTTGTTTTTTGTTTGTTTGCTTGTTTTGCTTTGTTTTTTACTGCCTAGAGTCTTAAATGTGTTAACATTTTTCTGTCATTGTGCTTAACATGATCTGAAACATTTCTATTTCCTGGATTGCAACATAAGCACGTGCCTGCACTTACGCGCACACAGAGCTCTCCATTCCCAAGCTGCTAATAAGAAAATTAACTACATAAAACCTGACGTTTCAAGGTTTAGGCAGAGAACCAAAGAACAGACTTTGTGCATCGCATTTACATTCTTTAAGTATTCTCTAAAGGTCTTTGTTGTTGTTGTTGCTTTTAATCAACATTTGCTAAGAACCAGGGCTTTGGGGAAAGGAAATGAATAAAATGGATATTTTTGAAGAAGCCATACTTCAATAATAATGATGAAATTGCTGCTGCTCCTTGATACTGAAAGAGGAACATCTTTCTGCAGTGATTGCCTGCAATGCATTTGACCTGGAGGTACTTTCCAGACTTGAAATTACTTTAGATAACTGACAAATAAATTAATTTGAATCACTTTCATTTCTGCTCATTGTTTCTCAGCATCTTTACAGCAGTTGTATTATGCATATGAAGAAGGAAACTTCGGCATTTTAAAAAGAAAAGACTCACAGCTGCTGCTAATTATTAATTTTCTATGAAGAACAAAGCTTATTGTAAGCCATTATGAGTTTACAGTAAGTAGTATCTGGGTTTATTGCTACATCCCTATTTTATGCAATTAATAAATTTTGATATGAACAGCTCTGACTTCTAATAACTCATTAAGTGATTCTAGCAATGCAAGAAGCTCAACTTCATTATTTCCCACTGAGATATATTTCTTTAATACAGAATCTTAAGCGAGGAATCTTTCAGCAGGGATGATTAATAGGCTTACTCAGGCAAGCACTGCTCAAATCTGTTTTTCTTATGAATTTTCTACTAAACAACACTAAATCTCTAAGATTAGCCTTATGAAAATGCTTTTGTTCTGGAAGATAAGAATGAGAGAAGATAACTAATTATTTTTCACATGCCAAACAATAGCGTCAGCAGCTGAATAAGAATGCAAGTTACAAACTATTGGTGCAAGTGTTCCTTTGTTTTTCAAACTTTGTTTTGCTATTCTTCATTACTGTCAGTAAATGAGATACAGGGGCAGATCATGAATGTCACACACACTACCTCAAGCAGACTCATTCAGGAAGGTCACACAAGCTAATGACTTCATATTTGCTCTCAGAAACAAAAACTGCTGCAAGTATTCTACTTAGTATAAAATGTACCTCTGTTTAACCTAAGGCAACAAACTGAGGCTCAAACTAAACAAATCACTTCACCTGTGCATCAGACTAACTGCTGCTCTATGACTTTTATCCCGCCTTTGGCCAAGAGCTGGATGGTTGTGATGCCACTTAGCATGGCACAGTGGGAACCTGTCTGTCAAACCGAACAGGTCATCTACCAATCAACCGATCAGCAACCTTAAATTAAATCTATAATGTAGCGATGCTCTAAGTGAACCCCTGGGTTTCCTCACAGAAAGCTTTAATTTATGTGATTTCTACATCCTTCGCTACTGCCCTTGGTAAGAACTTAGGCAAGAATTACTGTGAGTAAATCTCCAGTGCCTAATTTATGCAGGCTCATACCTGTGGCAGGTTTGGGATTGTAGATGTAGGGCGAGTAACCTTACCCAAAGGTATTTGGATAAATGACATTGATCTGCTGCAGGGATTTTTCTTTGGACACAGTTCTTTAACAAGCTTCCTATTTCAATGAAACTCACTGGAGTGCCCTTCCAACTGCTTAGTTCCTAGTTGTTATTCACTAGACTACACAGACCACATACTAGACATTAAAATAAATATGGACCTTGTTGTGCAGATATTTTGACAGTCTGTGTGATCTGTATTGATAATTCTGCTCAAGCTAATGAGTTCAATGTCTAGCACACTGAAATTATTTCTTTTTTGGTGTGTGAGAGGAAAACTTAACAAATAAGATATCTCAAAGCAAGATAGAGTTCAACACTATGGCCAGCATGGAAAGAAGGCAATGGCTAGAGCTTCAAAAATACACTTAACTGTAGGATAAACCATTCAGTGTTTGCCATTGCATTTATGTGAAGAATATCAGACCTTCTCTATACTGATAAACAATAGTTAAGCAAGCAATTTTTTGCACTGGCCTGAACCTTAGGTTGGATATCAGGGGGAAACTCTTTACCAAGAGAGTGGTGAGGTGCTGGAACAGGCTGCCCAGAGAGGTTGTTGACGCCCCGTCCCTGAAGGTGTTCAAGGCCAGGTTGGATGAGGCCCTGGGCAGCCTGGACTAGTATTAGATATGGAGGTTTGCAGCCCTGCCTGTGGCAGGGGGGTTGGAGCTTGCTGATCCTTGAGGTCCCTTCCAACCTGGGCCATTCTATGATTCTTTGATTCTATGAACCTGACAGAGTTTAGTATCATTTAGCTTTTCTTTATCCAAAAACTGAATAAATTTCTCAGATGAAAATGCTCAGAATCAGAGGATGGTTGAAGGTGCTTATAATTTCTGGGGTATGTCTTAGGCTATTAATGCTAATTATAATTACTTTTCAGAATTAAACAGTTTTTGAAACTTTGATCTGTATTCTGTGTATCTTGCGATGAGGACAAATGATTTGAAAACAAATTTTAGGGCCTTCTTTAGCATTTAATTTAGCAGATTGGCATTGTACTGAAAGTATTATTTGATTCATTGCGTAAGAATATGTGAGATACTGTCAAGTTTTGCATCAACTACAATATTGTATTTCCAGTATTCTGTGTACTTCTGTGCTTTACATGTTTACAGACTCAATGAGGTACACAGTGTTAAAGGGGAATGTAAGCGTAACGGTGCTGCTCTTGAAATAACAGATGTCTGATGAACTGACCTGTGGTCCAGAGCTGATGCTCACTCTTCGGCATGAACAGCCAAGTACACAGTGCATAGACAGAACACAGTTTAGATCCCAATGGACAGCTAGTATATCTCAGCCTGTTACTGATATGGAAACAGGTGGCTTCTTCAAATAGAAAGAGATTTGCACTGAAAGTACGTGTATTTGATCTTGATCATGATGGTTTTTAATGTGAAGAACCCAAAATACAGATGTTGCTATGCCTGCCGTTATGGCTACTTAAGCCTTTGACATTCTGACTTGCAGTCTGACTTTATCTGCTGCTGTTACAGATTTTAATTCTATTTGTTCATAAATACTTTCCTTACACCAAACTATTTAGCATCATTATAGGATCAATATTTTAAGCAGCTTCTCTTTTCCTTTTAGAGTTCTTGGTTCTTTTTCCTTAAATTTCATGTCACCTTTGAAACCATAACCAATGATGCTTCTTTTCCAACACAGATTTTATCTCTGAATAATTAGCAATTAGAAAAATTTTATCCCAGACAAGCAACGTAACAGTGATATAGAATCACAGACACAGCATGGCTGAAGTGGGCAGGCCCCTCTGGGCTCATCAGGTCCCACCCCCTTTCCAGCAGGGCCACCCAGAGCAGGGTGCCCAGGCCCATGGCCAGGGGGAGTCTGGAGATCTCTGAGGAGGAGACTCCAGGAGCCCCTGGGCATCCTGTACCAATGCTTGGTCATCCACACAGCACATAACTGCTGCCTGGTCTCTGGTCTCCTCTCTTCCAGTTCGTGCTCATTGCCTCTAGTCCTGGCACTGGGCACCACTGAAAAGAGACTCATTCCATCTTCTCTGCACTCTCCCTTCAGGTATTTATAGAATTTGATGAGATCCTCTAAGCCCCTTTTTCTCCAAGCTGAACAGTCCCAGCTCTCAGAGTTTCCCCTCAGGAGAGGTGCTCCAATTTGCTGATCATCTCGGTAGCACTTCATTGGACTCTTTCCAGTATGGCCACGTCTCTCTTGCACTGGGGTCAGCAGAACTGGATACAGTGCTCCAGCTGCAGCCTCATCAATTTTGAGCAGAGAGGAAGGATCACCTCTCCTGGCCTGCTGGAGATGCTTTACCTAATGTGGCCAAGAATTCTGTCAGCCTTCTCAGTGGCAAGGGCACATTGCTTATTATTACTTGCTTGTTATTTATACAAGTAGAACAAAGCCATACAGAGACAGATATTTTGAGGAATATTACCCTAAAATTAGAGATTTCCGAGAAAATGACATTGCATTACAGCAGGTCTTTCTTAATCAGCATGTCCTGAGTTTGATCATAAAGGATGGCAGTATTAGAATCAGTCACTACAAACTTATATCAGCTTAAACAGCCCTACAAAACATCATCCTTGTCTAGTATAATTTTGACTTCATTTGCAGAAAATATGGAAACTGTGATAAACCAAATGGCAACGGTTTGACATTTGATTTTCTTTCCAAGCACCTTGATGGAAAATACTCCCTTTGACTTCAGTACTGCAGAATCAAATAAATTTTCTCTTTTGCTGTACTGAGGGTTTATTTATTTAGGCAATATTCCTGTGTAGATCTTACAAAACATGTTCAAGGAAACTGCTAAATTGAAGGATGCTCCATCAAATGTAATTCTGCTTGTTTTCCATGACACTGGATTTGGGACGCAATTTCCTTCCTTACTGGTGTATTCTAGATAAATTATGGTCTGTAGGTTAAATTTAAATGAAATTCATTCTACTGACAGTTCGTGTCTATGATGGAAGATTTTAATTTATGCTACAAGACTGCCTGATTGAAGGAATTTGTACTGCAGTAAATATTTCAATTGACCCCGAAGTTTCCTTGTGTTGAAAGACAGTGAGTGCGCAGTTGCAGTCAATGAGATGTCCTATGGTCCCTCCTGCTTCTTGTCATATTTCTATATTCTGTTATTTTTTATTATTCTTATTATCACTTTTGTTTCTGACAGGTTGTAATGTCAAATGCAGTGCAGACAACTACTGCTCACTTCTGTAAGAACTGAACTCATCTTCATCTGCGAAGTGGGCCATAATGCTTTTGCTATTCCAATCATGAAAGGCAACAAGTGCTCTTTTATAAATCCTCCTGAGTGGGCAAGAACTCCACTTCCTGAGGTTTGACTGTTGTTAGTGATGAAAGTGTAATGACTGAAGGGAATTTTGTTTTTGTTTTTGTTTTTTTAATAGCAGTACCATGCTATTTATGGTAAATTAGATGGGCAAATAAGGACAAAAGAAAATTAAAACCTTTTTGCGTGGTTATTTAGCTTTTTACCTGTGAATACTATATCAAAATATCTCCCATGGATTTGGTGGTGCTAACATTTAAGCACACAATTAGCTATTCTGTTGGTTCTACTGAAATCAGTGAGATATCCCATGATGTTCCTATCTACAGAAGCTATATAACTTTCTACACTTCCTGACATTTGCTGCATGACTATCTGAATAGCAACTGAATATTTACATTTCCTTTAAGTGTGTGAAGTAATTAGATATTGTTTGATCACAGACACTTGTCAAAATGGTAGGAATTTAACAATTGGAAGATATCGCCTTTTTAGAACAAATAAAACCCAGTTGAGTTTTTAGAATTGATCAAAAGAGGGAATTGCATAGGAAGATCAAGCAGCTGCATGTTTGAATGATACTGAAATTTCAGTTTGGAGCAGAGGGTTACTATTCTTGTTACTAATCAGCTCCTTTTATGGAAATGAAGAGGGAACTATTCTTTTACTTGCTGGTTTGGAGAGGAACAATAACACAATACAAGCAGGAAAATGAAACACAGTTCATTTCACCTGTTGCCATTGGGTCTAGAAGAAAAAATTATATTGACTGTTTTCTACACGGGGTATTTGTCTGTCTCTGAGCAGTATTTGTCTGTCTCTGAGGTGAGCAGTGTATCCGAGCACCTGAAGAACTCCCTGGGAATTTACTAATGGCAAGGGAGAAAACCACAGATTCTGATCAGTTTCTCTGTACTGCACAAAAAAAAAAAAAAACTGCCATGGGAAGAATTGAGTCTACATCTCTCAGAGTCAGTCTTTCAGCCTTATGCCCAGGCATAGCAGTTTTCTTTTGTGACTTACAAATACAACTCATCAAAGCTGAAAAATCAATCCTGCCCTTTCTAAGTAGTCAAAACAAAACAAAACAACAAAAAAACAACGTATGAGACGAACAATTTTTTTTTACTATTTTCCCCTGCTTCTTACCAACAGTAAAGGAACTCTGACCATAGAGAAACTTTTGTTCCCTTCTGTTCTCATGGATTTTGTCACGTCATGGAACAATTTGTGAATCAGAGAGACTGTACCATAACACGAGGAACATAAAGTCTCACAAACAGAAGCTCTATTTCTTTTCTGGAGTATTGAAGGCTTGGTTCAGTGCATTACTGTTCATTCCATACATATCACCACTCAGAGAAACTGCTGGAGGGAAACTATTGCACACTTAATGGAATACTGTACCTTTACTGTGCTTTTCAGTGGACAAGGTATAAACAAACGTTCAATCTGGTGCTGGGGACTGAAGATGTGGTCTTGAATAAAAATCAAATTTTAGCTCTGAGAGGAACTGTTTTGATAAACCACACTCGTATTCCTTGTACCACGCAATCATGAGTTTTACAAGGTCCATCTATAGAATGGGAGTCAAAATGTCGGCACATACGCTCATAAATCATTGAAGCTTCTTCTGGGATATTTTCACTGGCTTAGCTACAACCACAATTAAAGTAGTACTTTACCTGATGTTAAGTAGGATTATATTCAAATTCCTATAGTAATTATCTTAAATACTAGTTTTATACAACAAGCTAACATGCAATTAAAAGATTATGTCATGCTACATTGACTGCTCTCCTAAGTGATTGAAACAAACATATTTTTGTACAAATTCATAGAATCATAGAATGAATCATAGAATGGCCTGGGTTGAAAAGGACCACAATGATCATCTAGTTTCAACCCCCTTGCTATGTGCAGGGTCGCCAACCACTAGACCAGGCTGCCCAGAGCCACATCCAGCCTGGCCTTGAATGCCTCCAGGGATGGAGCATCCACAGCCTCCTTGGGCAACCTGTTCCAGTGCATCACTACCCTCTGGGTGAAAAACTTCTTCCTAATATCTAACCTAAACCTCCCCTCTCTTAGTTTAAAACCATTCCCCCTTGTCCTATCACTATCCACCCTTGTAAACAGTAGTTCCCCCTCCCGTTTATATGCTCCCTTCAAGTACTGAAAGGCCTCAGTGAGGTCTCCCCGGAGCCTTCTCTTCTCCAAGCTAAACAATCCCAGTTCCCTCATCCTTTCCTCATAGGAGATGTGCTCCAGCCCTTTGATCATCTTAGTGGCCCTCCTCTGGACCTATTCCAAGAGCTCCATGTCTTTATGGTGCTGGGGGCCCCAGGCCTGGACACAGTACTCCAGATAAATTCTGTAATCAGTGTCAATACAGTAAGGTGGAAGAATTCTCATTTTCCTTATATGTGTATTTGAAGTAGACACTTACAAGCTAAAAGGCTTTCAGTAATGAACTTTTCTACCACTGTATTTTCATCAGTTCATAAAACACAAAGTAACTTATCCTAGCCAAGATTTTCAGAAGACAGATTTATTCGTTTATTCCAATATGTATGTGCTTTTTCATAATTATATCACATTGTTTATTCATGGTCTGGCTTACTATCCACTGTGACTCCTAGATTGTTTTCCTACAGCACTATTTCATCACCTGCTGCTCCTCACCTACACTAGCGCAGATACCATTCCTCCACAAAGTGATACTGGTGTTCAGATTATTTCAGATCTTTTTGTATTTCCTGCTCTTCAGTGTAGTGACAACAAAGCTGTCAAAAATTTACCAACTGTATTCTTTATTCTGCAATTTAGATAACTGCTGAAATTATTAAAAAGGACTGAAGTAAAGCTTTTGGCTGTTATCCCATTCTATACATTAGGTGATTTTGACATTGGACATCTGGTAAACCAGAAAACTGTATCTAGGATGTTTTCAACTCCATATGTTATAATTTCATTAATATGGCTATGTTACCTTAGTTTCGCTAGTCATCATTCTGATATAAGAGGGGTATTTCTAGAACCAAAGAAAACACGTTTGAGTTTTCAGAATTAAGTCTTTTAATTTGCTTTCTATATTGAATTAAGAATAGCCCTTATGAGTCAACAGTTTTTAAAAGGAAGCACTTTAGCTACTGTTTATACAATGCACCATCAATTAAAGAAAAGTCTGTGTTTGTGGTTTAAATAAAAGAAGGCGCATTATTTAATATTCATTGCCATCTTGCAGAATTTCACTCAGGACACTGGTCAGACATTCAGATTTCATTACAAAAATCAGTGGAAACATCAGCTTGTGCAGAAAATTCTTAAGCTTCTTGTACAGGAAAATCAAAGAATCATAGAGTAACAGAATGGCTTGGCCTGGAAGGGCCCTCTCAGCCCATCCAGTCCCACCCCGTGCCGTGGGCAGGGCTGTCCCCACCAGCTCAGCTGCCCAGGGCCCCATCCAACCTGGCCTTCAGCACCTCCAGGGATGGGGCACCACAGCTTCTCTGGGCAGCTGTGCCAGCGCCTAACTGTCCTCTGAGTAAAGAATTTCCTCCTAATATCCAATCTAAATCTCTCCTCTTTTAGTTTAAAGCCATTCCCCCTTATTCTATCACTATCTACTCACATAAAATTTCAGTCCCCCTCCTGCTTTTAAGCTCCTTTCAAGTATTGGAGGAAAGTAAAAATAAAAATAAAAAAGAAAGATTAGTTAACTTTTTTCTTTTATTTTTTCTTTTTCTTTTCTTTTTCTCTCTTTCTTTTTCTCTTTCTTTTTCTTTTTCTTTTTCTTTTTTCTTTTTCTTTCTTTTTCTTTTTCTTTTTCTTTTTTTCTTTTTCTTTTTTTCTATTCCTTTTTTTACTTTTTCTTTTTCTCTTTTTCTTCTTCTTTTTTTCTTTTTCTTTTTCTTTTTCTTTTTCCTATTCCTTTTGCTTTTTCTTTTCAAGAAAAAACGAGAACTTTTTTTCTACTCAGTTTTTGGTTTTTTTTCCCTGTACAGATTCATCAGGCTCCCTCTGGTGGTTACCTAAGAAAAACATAGCTTCGCTTGAGGCCATGTCTTCCCCCAAACCACAAATTACACACTGTGAATTCATTAGGATTTTTTTCCTTAATAATAATTAAGACACGATAAATTTATTAGAGTATGAGGCTGTGTGTAGCCTACCATTCTTTCATCTAGATCATAATCCTTTATTTCCTGGACTAAAACTCTAAAAATCCACTTTTTTGTTGTTTTGTTTCCTTTTTATCAAATCCTGGTGGGATTTGGAAAACGAGAACTAAAAAATACAATTAACCAGTAGGTTAATATCCCATAATATCTTTCTTAATGATCCAAATTGAACAACTAAAGCTATAATTTCAGTTAAGTAACTTTTACTATCTGTGATTATTCAGGCAAAATTCTCTGATACACTGGGAGTGTCATACTGTCTCTCAGCTGACAATGCCATTTACCTGGATTGTGGATGTCTGGGATACTGCAAACGAGAATGAGAGAATTTGGGGCTGGATTTTAAAAAGATTTAAAAAAATCTTTCCTTGAATGACATCATGAAAATTCACTTCTAAAGACACAAGAAGAAACCAAAACAGCATTTTAATTTTTCAACGACAGTATTATTTAGTTTTCTATTGGTCACGCTTTTCACTAAATCAGAATATGAAAAAATACGTGGCATTTTCCAGAGGGCAGACACAGATGATGGATCACATACTTTACGAAGTCTATTCTGTCTGCATCACCTTTGCAGATAAACAGAAATAAGACTAAACAATTTGGTGATGAGGTCAAGCTTCTGACTCTGTTGCAGAAGACTATATGTAACATCTAATTCAGGTAGAACACAAATCTACCTGAAATCTTTCTGATTTAGAGATGATTATAAATACAAAAACAAACAAATAAATAACGAAAACCAACCTATTATTTCTATGATTGTTAAGTCAATGAGAGCAACAGTGAGTTAATTTGGTTGATATAAGTTGGTCTATATTAAGATTAAGATGTCTGTATTTTCAAAAATTCAATTAACAGAGAGAAATCTGAATTTACTAATTTCCTTTCAATTAAAAAAAAAAAAAAACCTGAACAAAAACCTCAAGCATTTATACTTGCCTTCAGAATCCTTACAAGGAAATTAGTATTACAGAGGCCTAGCACTGTTTTATCCTAAGATAGTAGGATAAATCTCTTTGAGTCATACATTTTTCCATAGTGCTGCGAAGAACTTGTATGACTGAAAATCTCTTACGCTTAGAAGAGATCACAATATAAAATAATAGGACAAAGCAATAATTTTGTGATGTCCTTGAAGTATTTTAACTTCCTAAGTATCAATCTGGATAAGCTCTGCTGAGTATTTCAGCAACAGTAGAGATTATTTATTGTTTATTTTTTCCTGTGTTGAAAAAATCAAATGAGTTAATTTTGTCTCCAGAAATCAATAGCAAAAGTATATTCTTTCTGTTTTCAAAAGAGCATATTTCACGAATAAAATCATACTTTTGCTATGGAAATAGTTTAACAAGCACCAGTGTGTTATCATACAGATTGAAGGAACTATGGATACACCGTATGCAAAGTTTGCATATTGTTCCTTTGAATGTCTTCAATATGAATGTACAAAAAAACAACATGAGAAATGAGATAGAAGTCAGTGAAAATTGTTCTTGCTGCTTTGCTTCTGTATCCATACATTTCCTTCTTCTCAGTGTTTAAATTTTTCTTTTAGAAAAGTCTTGGTTACCCTAACAAAACTAAAAATCTTGCATTTTAGCCACTACTATTAAATCATTATTATTTAATTGCTATTTAAGTCTAAAATGAATACATAAATAAAGAGGTGGTTTTTTTTTTTTTTGGTGTAGTTGCTTTCATAAATGAATTCTTATGAAATTTGTGAATAGGGTACAAAATTGGTACTTCATCTGAGCCAAATTATATTAATGGCAGATTTCAGTCTTAGAACCTAACAGTCAAACCTTGCTGAACACATATAAAGGGATTCACAAAGTTACATAGATTATACAATCTATGAACCTGACAGTGTGATCTATTAAAGCATACCTGGACACAGCTTACCTCATAGGACAGCATTGGAATAATTTTCTTCAGGAATATCTGAGATAAGAGGGACTCAAAAGATTTTCAGATTTTCATGGAAGTGCACTACTGCTGTTTATAAAATCTTTTCAAAGCACTGGGCTTTAAAAATATTGAACAATTTATCTATTATGGAGAAAGATGCATTAGATTGGTTTAACGGACATGCATACTCTGCAACAGGAAAAGAGTGGAACTTTTTTTCTCACACTGACTCCTGCAACCTTCTTTGCTGCATACACTCAACCAGTGCTAAGCTTGAAAATACCTGGGTTGTGTGCTGACTTTCATAGGTGGTGGGTGAATCTCCCAGTGAAATATGTAAAAAATTATGTCAGGGAAAGGCCACAGCTTCCCTTGTTCCACGTTGGGGCCAGGGACACAGGAGTGAGAGGAACAGTGGGACACCTACAGAAAGTACCTACGCTCTCTATCTACTTTCAAAGCTCCTTTAGGATAGCTTATACGATCCTCTGAATTTCATAAAAACAATCTGTTCTTATCAAAGTGCCTTGCTGCTTTAAAGGTGTTGCAGTTTACCTTCCAGAACAACAAGCACAGGTTGTCTTTGTGCTCTATCTCCTTTCCTCAAATCCCTCTGTCAGGTGGACACTGCCTCTGAACTCTGACATGAACTATGAGTCTTCAGATACTCAAAAGTGAATGCAAAAGGAAGGAGAAAAAACTGTTTCCCATGTTCACATAGCAGAACAGAGCACACAAATTGCAGCACTGGAAATGTAAGTGAGATATAGCAAACAGCTTTCTGACTGTGAATAATGGCTGAGTACTAAAACAGTTTCTGCAAAGGTGGTGGGGTTTCCATCAATGGGGTTTCTAAGCATAAATAGACAGCTACTTGTCTGAAGTACTGAAGATTAGTGATACATAACTTGGATCTCTTTTTTTCTTATTTCTCTATGCCCTCTGCATGGCAAGAATTCTTCCAGCAGAACTCTCTTTCGCAGTGCTCTTCTTGCACCCAGAGAGCTTTGTGAGATGAAGGAAAGGAAGGCAACCTTGGCAAGATTTATAGAGAACTTCAAAGAAACTCTGAGTAATAACATCCCTATCTCAGAACAATGAAAAACAGTATCAGTCTAATAATCTGAACAAATTCCTGTCCCAGAACAAATTAAAATACCGTACTGCTGTGCCTGAATCAATAAGCACCAACTCGAGTAGTTACTAGAATCAATAAAGAGGAAAAGTCTGGCTCAAACAAAATCAAGTGTAAGCTGCCTCCATCTACTGCAATAAAAAGTCTGACTAATTACCTGAAAATAAAAACAGTTTGTCTTCTATCAGAGCAATGATGAGAACTGGAAAAAGGAATTGCCGAAATTTGCCGACAGCAGCCTGACACCTGGCATCTGTGAGAGCTTTAGTTAAGATCTAAGGCAATTGTGTGTTTTTCTGTTTCTAACTTTTCATGATGATCTCTATATTTCAATATCTTTTTCTTAAATTCTGACACAAGGTCATAAATGCTGTGAGATGATAAGCAGCATAAAATCCTCTGAAAGGAAATAACCTTCTAGATATCCCTAAGACTTCACAACTGAAATTAATTTAATTAACTAGAATCATAGAATCATAGAATCACCAAGGTTGTAAAAGACCTCTAATATCATCCAGTCCAACCGCCAGCTCATCCCCACCATGCCCACTGACCACATCCCTCAGTGCCACATCCACATGGTTCTTGAACACCTCCAGGGAAGGTGATGCCATCACTCCCTGGGCAGCCTGTGCCGCTGCCTCACTGCTCTTTATGAGAAGGAATTTTTCCTAATATCCAACCTGAACCTTCTGTGGTGCAACTTAAGGCCATTCCCTCTCATCCTACTGCTGTTACCCAGGAGAAGAGGCCGACCCCCACTTCATGACAATATCCGTTCAGGTAGCTGTAGAGAGCGATACAGTCTCCCTTGAACCTCTTCTTCTCCAGACTTAACAATCACAGTTCTTTCAGCTGCTCCCCACAAGACTTGTGCTCCAGACCCTTCACAACTTCACTGCCCTTCTGTGGACACATTCCAGGGCCCCCATGTCTTTCTTGTAGTGAGGGGCCCAAAATTGAACACAGTACTTGAGGTGCAGCCTCACCAGTGCTGAGTACATAGGGATGATCACCTCTCTGCTCCTGCTGGCTGCACTGTTTCTGATACAAGCTAGGATGCCATTGGCAGGAAAAGTATCTTATAAAGCATTCAGAATTTGTTTGTAATTGTAATAGTAATTTTAATGGAGGCCGTTGACTCTGCCTTAAGGCTTTCTGTTCCTGCCTCACAGTTTATATGATCACAGTCTGCTGTAAAAGAAACAGTGAAGACTCTAGCAGATTTCGGCTACAAAAAAGGCTGTTCTTCCCTGCACCTGCACAAGGCCCTTGCATATCCATAGAAGAATAGTTGTGCCATTTTACTGGAAACCATAATGTTCTGCTTACATAGGTATGCATATAACAAGTTTTCAATATCCCAAGAGCAATCAGAATCACATAGTTTACATGTTTGGTGACACTATACCTGCATGATACCTATTATTTTTTCTTGCAGATTTGTACTTGCAGCTACCTCCAGGCTCTTCAGCAATGCTAGCAAATTGGATTTTGTTTCTCTCGAGCATAAGCCAGAGGTGATGGCAAGGCAAGGCAAGGCTGCAGCTGACACCAGAGCTCTTTCTGAGGCCCATTCTCCCTCTCTTGTTTAATGTGCTCCTATGTGCCAGTTTTCTCTCTTTGCCCAAAGAGCAGATGCGCTGTCCAAGGCCCCCTGGGGTCCTTATACTAGCATCTGTGCCTGGAACTGACCCCGTGCAAAGCAGCCTGCAGCCCTTTGGTTGCTCTACCAGCAGTACACAGCTGCTGCTGCAGCAGTCTTGCTTTCCAAATGACTTCTTTCCACTACTATCTCCTTTAATATAGGTAACCTCAGTGTTTTCCATACGACGGAGGTACGTTTTCTAGCCTGTATTTCCTGCACAAGGACATGAATTTGATTTTGCAGAAAATATTTTCTATTCTTCCTCTGTTACTTTAAACCTGTCAGGTGCCCATCTTAAGCAGCTGCTTGAAGGGTCCACTGAAATGACTCTTGTTGGTGCTCTGCCCACAGCCTGGGTGCCTGCTGCACTCCCCCGAGTCTGAAGTACTTGCTCTGTTGTGCTCTGTTACAAAAGCTCATCAAAGTACTCTGGTTACTTCAAGAGAAACCAAGTATTGATCCTCTCTGTTCTAGATAGATAAAGCACACTTGTGTATTTAAACCCTGGCAAGTCACTTTGGCAGCCTATAGTAGGAAGCATTCCATCGAGCAATTGTCACAAATCAAGCAAAGTGAAGCAAGGAACTGTCTTCATCAGCTACCAAATGAGAGCATGTGGCTGGAACATGCTGCTTAGTACTTGTCATTTTTACAGAAAAAAAACCCAAACTGGATAAATATTTAATTTTTAAGTAGAGTATTTAGATTACTTATTTTAAAACTGAGGAGTTTTGGAAACTATCATTTCAAAATTAATTCCCTGATTTTGAATGTCTACATTCTAAAGGCTGTTTGAGAGCAATTTAAGAACTGGAAGAGAGAACCGGGAGAAACAATTCAGCACGAATTCTGTGATGGAACAGCAATATCTCAGATGAATAGGGACAGATGTTTGCTTCCTTCTAAATGTCAGCAAGGAGCAATAAACTTCAGTTTATTACTGACACATCTCCACCACAGAAATTTGAATGTACCGACATCTCTGACCTCAGGGTTACACTGTTTCCAAAAATATATTTAGAGAAGGCAAGTTAATGCCAATAAATATTTGACTTTTCCATCCTAATAACTGTATAACAGGTGAGTCAAAGGTGACTTTTGAATCATGAACTTTTAGCTCAGCTTTTGAACGATATTTAAAGTTCATATCTGCCTTTAAAATGTGAATTTCTACTCCAGGAATTGTAGTAAACAGAAATAATGGAGTACAATCGGGGCGATTATTGTTCCTGAATTTGTTTCAAAATTTCCAAAAAAAAAGAGTCAGTCTTGAAAATCAGCCTATTTTCAGCTTTGTGTTTTATAAACAAAGCATAGAGCAGAGTACAGTAGAGTAGAATGCAAACAATATGGACACTGCTGTGCAGTTTAGAGGCTTGAAGCTCAACTCCAGCTCAATTCCAGCTCAACTCCAGGCAAAGAAAAAAAAGAATTTATACAGAAGTCAATAGATTTTACTGAAACACTTCTTCTGACAAAAGGTTGTATGCTCTATTATTAACATTGCATTCTATGATACATTATATAAAAACAGAAATTTGTGTATCAGTAAGAATAATCAGCTTCTGATTTTTGTACCTCACTTACTCATTGTGTCCTAAAACTGACAAGCTGGAATGTAACTAAAACCCAGCAGGAAATGTGTGTTAACATATGCACTATTTATTGTTTCTATGCTAATTAAATATTCAAGTCGTGCTAGCTAAATATTCATTCTCAAATATAAATGGATTTTAGTGATGCTACTGTGATTATATGTTTTATATATGTAGTTTTCATAGTGACAAAGACTGCAGAGGTAATGAATGTTTTAAATCCATTTGCTGGATTGTTAAATCATGAATTCTCTTTTCTGGCATAAAAATTTACCAGTGTAATTCAAATATTTTTATTATCAGAGCCATATGAAAAACCACGTTTCCAAACCAATCACTAAGGTGAGTGAAATGAAGGACATTTTTGTGATGTTTCCTCTCAGTATTACCTTCCTGATTATACACTAAGGAGTAAACGCGTAAGCCTGGACTTAACAAGGTACTTAAGTTCCCATCCCCTTTATAGATTCCTTGCACTATTTTTACCACTAATTACTATGGAAAATTGGGGAGCTGACAAAGAATACTGTAGGTGCTGTCCACAGGCATAAGAAAATTGCATTTCATTTCCTGTTATCTGCTCAATGCATCTAGCTTTGCTCTTTCTGAAGTTCATAAGCTAGTCTCTTTTTGACAAAATGAGATCTTTTTGTGTTCAGGACGAGATTCAATAAAACTAGAATCAAGGAAATGCATGAATCACACGCTTAAGAGATCTCCGTTGTAAAGAGATGGAAATTATTTTCCTGAAGTGTGATGTATGTTTTGTACTGATTTTTTCTTCTCCCACTTGCCCAGGTAATTTTTAAATTTGATTATAAAATTATTTGTACTGACTTCATAAGAACTTTCCCTTTTGAACTTTCTGTTATTTTAGCTATTTACTCCATCTAGACAATAAGAACGATGGATTGAAATGTCAACACCTGTTTGTTTACATCAGTTTTAACAGGAGGTGCTGTCAACACATGAACTTTACTGATATAAAAGCCTGTGGGTCTGTCAACTTCTTTCCTGTGAAAGAAAAGCTACAGCATGGTTGTGCTCTCTGTTGTTTGGTTTGCTGCTTTTTTTTTTTCCTTATGCTCAGCTGAGGTCTTATAATACCGTCTATGTTACTATATACGTTACTATACAGACATAAAAGTAAAGCAGAGCTTGAGTTGCAAAACTGGCAATAAAACATCTCAGGAAACTAATAGAGCCAACGCTCCAGTCCAGCCCACTAATGCAATTTTCAGGTTGCTTTGTTTTAAAACTGATTTCATTTCTGTATCCATTTTCCCTGCTCATTTGTCCAATACCACAATCTGATATTCTTTGGTCATTATTCAAACTATACCATTCAAAGGAAAATATTTCCTGAGAAAATAGAAGAAAGTCTGAGCAATGAGGACTAATGACACATTTCAGATGGAGAGTTGCAATTAATGCAACGTTAGCACTGGCCTCAGCAAGGCTAAGGTTTCACTCCTGACATTCTAAAAAAGGTTGATGTCTGGCAACAGGACATGATTAACCCGAGGGAACAGCATGGAGCTGTGTCAGGGGAGGGGCAGCTGGGGATTAGAGAAAGGGTCTACACCGGAGGGCGGTGGGCACGGAACAGGCTGCCCAGGGCTGTGGACACAGCCCCGAGTGCCAGAGTTCAAGGAGTGTTTGGACACAGTCCTCAGACATAGGGTTTGAATTTTGGCTGGTCCATGTGGAGCCAGGAGCTGGGCTCCATGATTCTTGTAGATGTCTTCCAATTCAGGATATTCTGTGATTCAAAAGCAAAACATCAGCTTCTTCTATCTCAAATAAAGGAATTCATAGCAATAAACATAGACATCAGTAACACTAAGGGAATTTGTGTATACTTTTTTTTCTTTACCATATACTTGAGTATTTCTGATAAGTCCACTGTATCAGATACATTCTAAAAATGTTTAACATCTGTTCTCAAATCTCTTACAGAAGTGTACAGTAGTAGGTCCAAGCAGTAACTCAACATGTCAATATAGCGATAAGGTATGCACACTAAAAACAAAACAACAACAAAAAACTACAACAAAGGAACCCTCAAATCTCTTAGGAATCTTCAGTGGTTTATTTTTAGTTATTTGTAACTTCAAAAGTGAGTCTTGATGAATACAGGAAGCAGTTCAATCTAAATCCATAGAAATCCATAGAAACTGAATTGTGCTCTCCCATAATGTTTTGCTTTGGACATAATGCACTAGGTGATAAGTAAGATTAATTCCCATCTAGATCTGCAGAAGTCAATAGCTCTACAGTCAGCTGATGCACAGCTGCTGGAAGGTTGTCTTCATACGAGCAGCAAAAGGAAAGGTGGGGGAAAAAAACATTAAATTGTGGTCTACAGAGAAGCAAACAAAAACTCGTGTCCTAAGGAAACACATCTGAACAGCTAGTTCTCTTTGTCCGCACTGCTCCCCACGTGAAATGTACTGCAAAGTGGCATTGAGCTCTCGAGTAACCAGGACACATAAAAGAGGTATTTGAAGGAAAACATGGCTCTCCCAGCCCTTACCTCCACATGGGTGGAGGTGATTTGCAACAATTCGCAGTTTCATCCCTTGAGAAGAGAGATGAAGCACTGCTATCATCAGATGTAGCACACAGATCGAAAACGTTTCAAGAACTCTCCAGCAATCCTGTTTTATTGGCAAGGTGCACGTGTGTGAGAGTATTTACGTGAACCCATTCACACAGCCTGTGGGAGGCTCTGCATTCTGCCCAGCTCTGAAAAGAACCACTGTTTAGACTCTCTACTTTTGGTCCCTGGAAGAGCTCCCTGCTGCTGCCCGGCTCTGAGCTCATCGCTGACTAACAGGGCACAGAGCAGAGCAACGGGGAGCTTTGGGAACGTGTTCTTCGTGATTGCTACGTGAAAGGTGGTCTTTTATTTGCTTGTATGAAATAACAGCGCCTGCCACTTTTTGCCCTGCGAGCTACCGCCCATGACGGAACATTTAATAGCAGCCTGCGAGGGAGGTGAAAACAGTGAGACCGTGCTCTGAGTAGTCCGTCCGAACTCCCACTGCCTCCCACCTGTCCGAGCTCTATGCAGAGCTCCCACAGCCCTGCCTGCCGCCGCTCCAGCTTTCCTCGCAGCCGGCACAAGAGGCAGAAAGAAGTTGTCCGAGGTGGCTGCCCTGCAAAGCCGATTACCGGCTAAATCGAGAAAAAAAGAAGCCCCTCTGCTCCCCGCTTTGCCCGACCTGCCGGCGAAGCGGGAGCCGGGGCGAGCCTGGCGGAGGCGGAGCGGAGGGAGCGCGCAGCTTGTCCGGGGCTGCCGAGCCTCCTCCGCACCCGGCGGCGCACGTTGGGCGGCGGCGGCGCCTTCCTCCTCCTCCTCGTCCTCCTCCTCCGCTCTAACCATCCACCCCTGCCCGGCGCTGGCGGGAGCGGCTGCCACCTGTCGCGGGGCTTTGCCTCCGCCTTCCACCAGCGGAAACTTTGCTTGGCGTCAACGGGAGAGGATGGAGCCGGGGGAGCCCCTCAACCGGTCCCAGGAGGGGGTAGAGGCGCCCCGCTGGGAGTTCAACGCTTCCGGGCTGCCGGAGGCGGAGGGGAAGCCCCTCTTCGGCATCGGCATCGAGAACTTCATCACCCTGATCGTCTTCGGCTTGATCTTTGCCCTGGGGGTGCTGGGCAACTCGCTGGTGATCACGGTTCTGGCTCGCAGCAAGCCGGGCAAGCGCCGCAGCACCACGAACATCTTCATCCTCAACCTGAGTATCGCCGACCTGGCCTATCTGCTCTTCTGCATCCCCTTCCAGTCCACGGTCTATGTGCTGCCCACCTGGGTGCTGGGCGCCTTCATCTGCAAGTTCATCCATTACTTCTTCACCGTCTCCATGCTGGTGAGCATCTTCACACTCTCAGCCATGTCAGTGGACCGCTATGTGGCCATCGTGCACTCGCGGCGCTCCTCCACCCTGCGTGTCCCCCGCAACGCGCTGCTGGGTGTCGGGCTCATCTGGGCTCTCTCCTTCGCCATGGCCTCGCCAGTGGCTCACCACCAGCACCTCTTCCACCGCAATGGCAGCGACCAGACCTTCTGCTGGGAGCACTGGCCCAACCCGCGCCACAAGAAGGTCTACGTGGTCTGCACCTTTGTCTTCGGTTATCTGCTCCCTCTGCTACTCATCTCTTTCTGCTATGCCAAGGTGGGGCAGGGCGGGTGGTGGGGAAGGGACTGTAAAAAGCAATGGTGACCGCGGTGGTGGGTGTCCATGAGCTGTAGGGACATGTCCAGTGCACAGATGGACATGGCATTGTCGGGAGCCAGCAGCATTAGGAGGTGATAGGGCAAGACTGAGTTTGTGGGTTTTATAGTGGAGAGATGGCTGGGGACATGTGTGTGTGGTGCAGACATGTCAAGGGTTGCATGGAGTAGCTGGGAGTGTTGTGTGTTCTTCAGACACTTACAGGTCTCCCCTCCTTACAAAGTGTCAGGAAGCCCCAGTGCTCTGCTGCTTCCTCTGTGACCACAAGTCTCTCATTTCCTTGCAGTGCTGTATGAGGAGCTTAACTCGAGTGAAGTGCAACCAAGCAACAAGTTGTTCAGGCTTCCAGCAAAGCAGTGCAGCTCTTTTGAAATGAGGTGTGCTGAAAATAAAACAGCAAAACCCCACCAATTTGGTCTGATCCAATTAACATGTTATGAGCAAAAGGAGTATGGTGTTGCCTGGTCATTGTGAACCTCACCCTGCTCTGTGGAGGGAGAATTCAGCAAGGTCAGGTGCTAGGAAGCAATGAGTGAGAACCTGTGTAGGAAAAAGCAATTAGTACTGTTGCCTGAATGGGTGTACTTAAGGGCTTTTTGCTCAGGCAGTCATGTTTTTCTGCAGATGTTAATTGCAGACTTTGGTGTAGTATCAAGAAGAACTGGAGCACAGGCTGTGACCCAGTGAGCTGCACAGAGATCCTCCCAGTCTGTGTCAGCAACATCCAGTCGCAGGATCTCTCCTTAGGCAGTAATTTGGGTTCAAGAGGATAGGACCACCCTTGCAGATGGGGACTGCTTAGGTGTCACAAAGTCACATCTTTAATTAGCACATTAAATAGGTTTAGTTGATGCATTTACTCTAAACACATGATTTTATGTTCAGTTGTGTGTATTAAATATGTAATGTTAGTTTAACTGTGGAAATTCAGGTTGGAACAGCATCCAACTGTATTAAAACCTTGAGTTATGCAGAACTCAAAGGATGATGTTATTAGGCTAAATCAAAGGATGAAACAAGTCCAGCCCAGCAAATGGAGGAAAAAACATGTTTTTGTACATAAACTGTATTCTGGTTTCCCTGGGTAAATACACTGGCACCTCTTCTACTGCGGTGAATGTGACTGGGCTGTGAGAGGAAAGAAGCTTACTGTAGCCATGTGTCATCAGAGTTTTAGGAACATACTGAATATTACAGAGAGAATTTCAGCTATTATGAATTCTTTCTTATATTTTTAAAAGCCAAACTATCCTCAATTTCAGCTTAGTTACCAGCCTTAAATATATAATTATATGACAGAAAACTGAAAGCAAGTCTTAAAACTTATGACAGATCTGCATAGTATACAATAAAGGGTATTTTTAAAACACAAGTGTAGTAAACAGAACATACTGTGTTACAAAGCCCTCATATTACAGTAGATACCTCAATATAAATATGAATATGTGTATTTAAAAATCAACCACCTTGTGTGAAATACATGCCCAGAGCAAGTCAATAAAAGCAAGGCCACTCCAAGTTACAGCTAAAATCTCATGCACACACTGCTGCCAGGCTGGAGTCTCAGCCCTACTTGGGCTGAGGATGGATTTGTTTAGAGCCTGTATGTACAACCCTGCTTGCTGCAGAGTCAAACTGAAGAATGAATTCCAGGAGATATGTTGTATTCCCACTGGTGTCAATAAAGTTGAAAAATGCCATGGCTCATAGGAAGCTATTGGAGGTGTTTGTACCCTGCAGCACAAAGGCTCGCCCCTGCCCTCATTAAGAGCCACTAGCACATCTCTGACTGCAATACTGCAACACATGGGTTACGGTGAGGGAGAAATTAAGAACATTAGAAGTTGAAAATCAGAGCTGAAGTTTTCTCTTTGTCATTAGCCATTGCTACTCTCCTGCGTCTCCAGTGAATGGTTGCAATGAGCTCTTATTGAAGTCCCTAAAAGTGGTGTAATGTACAACAGATATTTTGGCTTCTCAATGCATGCAGGGTTAAAAGATAGCTGCTCTGTAATAGCCTCAGAAGTATTACAAAGATAAACACATTAGTTTCTTATGGACTTTGCTGGTTTTCATGAACTGTGGATCAGCTAAATAACACAATTTTCTGATGCAGTAAATTAAGATGAAGGAGACACATTTCTCTATTTGAATATATTGCCTTTTCCAGGCTCCTTTAAGGCATTTCTGTTGTTTCCTTTTAAAGCAAATTGCAATTGAACTTTCAGTTCTGAAAGTCTCATTTTTTAGACGCTCTAACAGGGGACTGAGTTCTTTCCCTCTCTCAGTTGCTCTTAAATTATGTTAGGAGAGATTCATTTTCATGGGGTTCTGTCCCCAGTGGACAGCAATAATGTTACGAACCGCAGATAGTGCTGAAATAGTGGCATATGCCACAGAACTAGAACTGGAAATCTCAAATAATCTGCTCTTAAGACAGAGCTCATGCTCTGTTGTGTGCTTTGAGCTCTCCGTTTCCTCTCTCCTGCAAATAACTTTGGGTCAGTTTTAACTAAATGTGGTATAGGAGTAGAAGTATGAGAAGTCATGATATTTCCTTAGTTTTGTGAAAACAGGAGCCAGTGTAGAAGACAGAGTCTGTCTTCTCTGTTCTTCAGAGTGTCAGTCTGCACCCAGCTGCTGAACACCAGACATGCCACACTGGGAAGAGGTCTTGTGAAGTGCTTGCTCACAGAGGAGGTCATCTTCTTGAGAACTTGCGGTCAAGAAATCACAAATCTTCAGAAAGTCAGCCTTCGTTGGCCCTGGAGAGCCTTCAGACCTGCTCTTTAAAGGAGCTCACAACTTCAGGCAGAGCAGTGGTCATTATATGGTCATTAGTTGAGTCACAGCGCTGCACGTAGACAGTCTGTATTCTTACTTTTTATAGTTTATCATATTTTACTTGCCATATTTTTTGTTACTTTAAGTATGTGTTTCATAACATTGATACTTTTACTTACTAATATGTTCTTAAAGGGCAAAGTAATAAATGCACATTGAGCTTCTACCAGTTGGTGCTTGTCAAGGCAGTGCAGTGTGACAATGGGTTTTGGGTGCCCCTGCTGTTGAGAACTCAGTTATGAGGCTTGAACTCTTTCAAACCTCTAGGCTGGACACCTAAAATCATTAGCAAACTTTTCCTTTTATAGATGTATAATGTTAAAAGCTATTTTTTAATTTATTTCTTGCCTGAAGAATGTTTCCATTATTATCTATCATTCTGAACATTCTGAATTCAAGAAAGTCATGTATGATTTATAGGGTTGGTTAAAAAAAAGCCAAAAAAAAAAAAAAAAAAAAAAAAAAAAAAAAAAGAGGAGCCTTAACATTAAAGCACGTTTACGTGGTTCTTAGCGACAGACATTGTATCTTAAATTTTGCTGAGCAGAGAGGGAAAACTTTATTGGAGAATACTAAACTCCACTGAAAAGAAAAATAAAAAGTTATGACACATTAGTGACCCTATTAAATGAAAGAGGGTGAAAGATCTGTTGTGACAATAAAAGTAGCAGCACTGCTTTAAAAATGGATTGCAGGTAAAGGCACTTGAATTTAAATAAGGTTAATAATACAAAATATGGTTCAGAATGTAGTGGTCACATTATGGCTCTGTTAAACAAGCAGTTCGCTCTTATTAGATAATGACCTTGGGCAGGCTTTCCTGCTGTATGGTTTTAAATGGATAAAGTAACAAATAATGAAGGTGTAGTCAGTGGAACGGTTATATACAGACAGACAGGAAACACGCTTTGAAGCAGTGCAGATTTCAAACTTTTGTATTATTTGGTAGGCTTATATGAGTAGATGCAGATACCTTGATCTATTTTTCCCCTCCCTTTTTGAAAAATCCCTTTTCCAAATTCTTTTGGTTATAGTGTCTCAGTCTGCGCTACCAAACCGTCTGAAGGTACTTTCTGAAACAGCTGCAAGCAAAATGTAATAGTCTGTAGGCAAAAGCAAGCCTTCCCTCCAAATGCCATCAGTGATAATTTTGACTGTACATACTGGACTAGCCTGGAATTTTTGTATTTTTGTGATCCTTCAAGTCTCCTTTTACCCTCCGTCACAGAAGCATAACTCCCATCCTGCGTAAACCCATCTCCAGAGCACAGCAAAGATATTCTTACCCCAGGAGCCATATATGAACTCTCATCAACAGGTGCATGAAAGCCAGAGTTAGCAGTTTCATGTGAAAAGCTAATTATTCCACAGACCTGAACTTTTTTAAAATGTAACCTTTAATAAATGTAACTGGTTATGACTTTTTTAGCAAGGCTAATATTTTATTACCCAAGTTAAATATGCATGCTTAAATGTATTGGTGGATATTGTGAAAGAAATTTTCTTTAGAAGAATAGCCCGAGACAAAATGAGAGGAGCAGGCAGAATTAATATTCATTCAGGTGAAGTGGCTGTTAGAGGAACAATTAATTATTTCTTGGCCCAGAGTAGAGATAATTCAAACAGTGTGGTGAGGAGAGGTGTCTTTGATTTGCTTTGTAGTGTTTGTGCATAAACATGGCTCTTAATATCCCTCTGCATTTCTCTGCGTAGGTCTCCGAGTACTGTTCCACAGCTGCTGATCGGTAATTCAATTCTGCCTGTTTCTTGCTGCTGGTTTGCATACCATCTGGTACAATGCCATGCAGAGCCAGCATGTTTTCACTGCAGAGGCTGCACATCCTTATTCTGTAACACATGTACACAATCTGAAAGAGAGAGAGTTGAGAAAGATTAATTGAAGGTTATCATCTAAATCTTTAACTCACACAGAATTTTTAGTAACAGATTTGTCTACCCCATCTCTCTTTGGACTGGAGAAAGTTTCAATGCAAAAAAGCTGCATTAAAAGTTTCAGAATGAGAGAACTGAAGTTTGTAATTTTAAGAGAAGACTTTGCAGTTCTGAATTTTTGGAAGAGTGCATCTAACTTTAATATTGAAAATCACAGTATAGTACAGGTTCAGGGTGGCAGGAGACAGGACCTGCAAAGGTCCAGTGGAAAAAGCCCATCTACTTAAGTTACATGAATCATAGAACCGTAGAACATCCCAAATTGGAAGGGACTCATAAGGATCATTGAGTCCTATTTCTGGCTTCTAACAGCACCACCCAAAAACTGACCCTATGTCTGAGAGCGTTGTCCAAGTGCTTCTGGAGCTTGGGGCAGTGACCACTGCCGAGAGAAGTCTGTTCCAGTGAAGGGGAAGGATAAATGAAAAAGAAGCAATGGGAAGCGAACGGTATTTCTCCCATGCTCTTCTGTTTTTACACCCATGGACTATGCAATTCAGCACTGCTGTACGTGGTGAATAAAGGATGTGTGAGCCAGAGGAGCATCTCCTTGATCCTCTGATGCATTTCAGGGCTTCTTTTGTCCTTTCCTTTTGGTCTCCTTTATCCTGGAGTAGGAATAATGGCTGAGATCCAGCCAAAGCTGGACCTTCTCAGAGAAAACACATTTGTTTTCCAGTCCTGCCTTTCCTGGGTTCAGATTGTCCTGGTGGCAGCCGGGCTGGTATTTCAGAAAAAGGAGTTTTTGGGCTGAGTCACACAGAGACACGTTCGTACATAGATAAGCAGAACTGCACTTCCAATGTTATGTTGCAATTCATTATTTTTATTGGTATTACTATTGTTGTTGTTATTATTATTGGTTCACTGGTAGATAAGAGCAGACACAAAAAATGGAATTCACTGTGAGCTATAGTTATTCATAGATATCATCCTGTTTCTGTTTCTCCTAACTCACTATGTATGTTTCTAAGACTTAAGTACCACAGTGGGATTTAATTTCTGTCATCCTGTTTGATGTCCTGTCCTGGCAGTGGTTGTACATTCTAAAGAAATCAGAGAAAACATCCTCATATGGTATAAGAGAATTTCTACACTTTTCACACCACAAGAAATCTTTTTATAAGCCCTGATATTCGGCATTTTGTTCCTTCAAAAGAAGATTTTTAATGCATATTTACTTTAATTCTGGATGATCTTACCCATTTAATAGTTGTCAGTTCATCTTGGAGGTATGTAAAGTGCAACCCTGACATCACAGTCATCTAACTGAAGACTCTACGTTCTGACTTTTTGTATAAATAAATAGATAAACAAATATTATAATTAAACCCTTGAGTATACTTAAGTATTTCCATTTCTTTATTTGGTATGATTTACCACATGTTAAACACATTCAGCTGAAGAGCATATACCCTGCTTCCCTGCATACCTACAAATCACACTGTATGAATATATTAAATTCAGTTAATAATGACTGCAGATAAAGTAGGGTATGCTCCTCTATGCATTCACTGTCCAAACTCTTATGTGAAAGCCTGTTCTTGGTTGATGAATCATTTTGAAGTATATTAAAAAATTACTTATGAAATGTACATGGCAAGTATCATCAAATTGTTCATAAAGGTTATGTCTCATGGGAGATGCATCTTAGTATAAATTCTTTGTAAAAGCCTAGGCATCTTTCGAAGATCAAATAGTGCCAACATCCTGATTATATTAACAAAACATCCATCTGAAGAAAGCAAATTATGCAGGTGACTCAGAAAAGCTCTGACTCAAAACATACACTTCTTATGTTACATGCAGTAAAGGTCATTCTAAATTAATGAGCATTGACATTTTTATGAAAGAATAATTGCTAATTCTAGTTGTAGGGTAGGTTTCAATTTATTGTCTCATTTGATTGTAATATGTATTTGTTATGTAATGCAACTGTATTTTGATAGAAGAATTCAATTGTGATGTTTCCCATTTGCTGATTAACTATAGATATAGATATGTAATTCCTTTAGATTTTATAATATGAACTTCTGAAATGTTTAAATTGGATCATTAATGTTTGTAAGCAACTCATGCAGTCCTGGAGAACGTATTCTAAAAAAATGGTTTTGAATTTTAGGAAATGGTGAAATACAAATTGCAAATTAATCTTTTCAGGTTCTTAATCATCTGCATAAAAAGTTGAGAAACATGTCAAAGAAGTCAGAAGCATCCAAGAAAAAGGTAGATTGCTTTCATTACCAATTCCTATTTGTTTATGTCGTAGTTTTATGGGTAAGATATTTGCTGTTCTGTTGCTCGTTGCCAAAGATGTAATGGAGAGAAAGATTTGAAATGGAGTATTTGATGATATATTCAGTGCCTCAGCAGGATAAGAGTCTTTTCTGATCAGGATTTTCCATCACAGTGGTCAAGCCATCCCCATATTTTGAACACTGGAGTATGTGAAATTCAGTCATGGAGAGATTACCTCTCTCTAATGTAGATGTTTCTTTTGCCTCACTAGAATTTTTTCCCTAAATTGTAAATCTCTCTCTTTTTTTTTTTTTTTTCTAACTAACTGAATATTTTTAGCAGTTAATGAAGGATTCCTAGTTTATATGATAAGACTTCCAAATGAGATTCATTGCAATTCCTTGATGGGAGTCTAAAAAGAGACTTTTATGATTTTATGATTTTCCATAAAACCTTTTTTCTTTTATGTTCAAGACTTCAGTTATATACTGTCTACAAGTGGAATTGTGAAGGGTCTTTGAAGCACAATATTAGCTTTGCAATTTAGAGCAATATTTGAAAGATGTGTTTATGTAGATATTTTGTCAGATAATATAATATGGTTCTGATTTTTTAGCAGATTTGACCACAGTAATAATTTGACTAACTTCTCAGTTTATGAATGTGGAGTCAGAAACAAGCCTTAGGCTATAGCTCTTTGTTTGATCTGATCGCTATTACCATATGGGCATGCAGACTGTCTGCAATGTAAATGAGATATACATGGGCTCAACAGGGAATAAATAATCTATTATTTATGCATTCTCTATTTGAAAATATATATATATCTTAGTCAACAGATTTCAGTTTCTAAATTAAAAGCATTATGTCTCTGATGCAGTAAAATACTTAACATAAATTATTTGCACTTTATCTCATCAAGGCCAAAGGTGTAGTTTTGAAAGGCATTCTCTATGTTGCCATCCCTGCTCTCATGTATGTTATTTTTAAACTGGAAATATCTGCATCTCCTCTAGGTACAAGCTCTTTATGTAAATAAAAATCAGATCTAGCTATGAACTTGCTTTCATAGTTTCAGGGGAAAGCATTATATGTATGTCCAAGACTATTCAGGTGTCTCAGGGTTCAGTAATGGAAAGGCAAACAGGATGAAGCGGAAAAATTTTTGACTTAGAACTTTCTGATCCCAAGGCTCATGATTTCAAAACAATTCTGTTTTCATTAGTATGTTTTATCTTTCTGGTTACTGTTTCTTCTTCTCCTTGCTGTTTTGTTAAGAATAATGCATTTAAGGCGCAGTTCTACAGCTTTATTCAGAGCTTTATAAAATTTTAGTATCACAGAATCACAGAATTGTATGGGTAGGAAGGGACCTCTGGAGACCATCTGGTCCAATCCCCCACTAAAGCAGGCTCCCTGGAATATGTTACAGAAAAGCGTCTAGATAGGTTTTGAATATCTCTACAGGTGGAGACTCCGCAACTTCTCTGGGCAGCCTGTTCCATGCTTTGTCACTCTCCAAGTAAAGAAGTTTTTCCTCATGTTCATATGGAATTTCCAGAGCTCCAGTTTGTGCCCATTGCCCCTTGTCCTGTTGCTGGGCACCACTGAAAAGAACCTGGCCCCATCTACTTGGCTTCCATCCATTAGATTTTTATAAGCATTGATAAGATCCCTCCTTAGTCTTCTCTCCTCCAGGCTGAACAGTCCCAACTCTCTCAGCCCTTCCTCATGGGGGAAATGCTTCAGGCCCCTAATAGTCTTTGCAGTCCTTTGCCAGGCTCTCTCTAGAAGTTCCTTACTTTTCTTGAACTGGGGAGCCCAGAACTAGACACAGTGGTCCAGATGTGGCCTCACCAGGGCGGGGTAGAAGGGGAGTATCACCTCCCTAAACTGGCTGGCTACGCTCTTTTTAATGCACCCCAGGATACCACTGGCCTTCTTGGCCACTAGGGCACACTGCTGGCTCATGGCCAACCTGTTGCTGACCAGGACACTCAAGTCCTTCTCCACAGAGTTTCTTTCCAGCAGGTCAGCCTCTAGTCTGTGCTGATGCCGGAGATTATTCCTTCCCATGTTTAGGACTCTACACTTGCCCTTGTTGAACCTTATCTGGTCTCCATCCTGTCCAGATGCCACTGGATGGCAGCACAGCTTTCTGGTGTGTCAGCCACACCTTCCAGCTTTGTATCACCAGCAAACTTGGTGAGGGTGCACTCTGTCTCTTCGTCCGGGTCACTGATAAAGATGTTAAACAAGATCAGACCCAGTAGCTGCAAAATACCACTGGAAAATACCACTATCTACAGGCCTCCAACTAGACTCTGTGCTACTGATCACAGCCCTCTAAGCTCTGCCTGTCAGCCAGTTCTCAATTCACCTCACCATCCACATGACTGTCCCACACTTCCTGAGTTTACCTATGAGGATGTTACAGGAGGCAGCGTCAGATGCCTTGCTGAAGTCAAGGGACACAACATTCATTGCTCTCCCCACATCTATCCAGTCAGTCATGAGATCTTAGAGGCAAACAGGTCGGTCAAACATGATTTTCCGTTGGTGAATCCATGCTGGCTACTCTTTATAACCTTTTTATCTTCCACTTTCTTGGAGAAGACATCCAGAAGATGTTCCATCATCTTCCTGGGGACAGAGGTGAGGCTGACTGGCCTCTAGTTTTCTGGGTCCTCCTTGTAGCCCGTTTTGAAGACTGGAGTGACATTGGGTTTTCTTCCGGTCCTCAAACACCTCTCTCATTACCCATGATCTTTCAAAGATCATAGAGAGCAGCTTGGCAATCACTTCTGCCAGGTCCCTCAGTACTTGTGGGTGTATCCCTTCAGGGCCCATGAATATTGTTGTGTCAAGTTTGCTTAGATCAACAGAAAAGATTATTAGTAGTAGAATCTTAATTTGTCATGTGTGAATTTAAGAAGTGAATTTAAAATATAAATGTGCCTAAATACCGTTCTTTATGCTTTTTGGTCAGGAAACATCAACATGCATTTCAAGTTTTTTCTATTTGCTGATGAGAAACCCTAAGCATGATACCATTATGTAAAAAAGAGCTGCCCTTTAGTGTTACCTTGGTTGCAAATTATAGTGATGATGGTGGAAAGGTAAGCTCTGAAGTGAGGCTTAGGAGGAATAATGAGATAAAACAGGTGCTGTGAGGATCCGTTACGGAAAATTACTTACTCCGCAGATATGAAATACCTTAGTATAATAGTTACGAGAGACACATGATCAGCCTCAGCTTTCAGTTGCATTTATACAGTCTATTGAAAGTCAGCGATTTTCCTGGTGTTAATTTTTTTTTTTTTTTTTTAAGGACAAACTGAGGTAACGCACCTTTTAAGAATTAACTGTGTGCAATAACCAGACAGCATGTTTGCAGCTGGAATATTAATGCATTGAAGGGATCTGAGAATCAACTGTTCTTTATACTTCCTTGTTAGCACGAGGAAGACAGCTTTCCTGATGAGAGCTGTAAGAGGAAATATTTGTGTGGCTGCTTTAGCATCAACTGAATTAAGCTTAATAGGGTTAAATAGAAAAAGGCTTGTGAATAAATTTGAACCCTTGAGACTGAACAAATTATATTTACTAGAGATTTTGCTAACCAGAAACAATATTTGTCATAAGTTATTACAGGCTGTTGCTGGAGAAATTAGACTTTTCCCTTCAAGTTCCTACAAATTGTCACATGATAATTAAGCAAGTTAGTTTATTATTACTGAGCATTAATCAATTCAAGTAAGTATAGACCAGGATCATTAAATCAGCAAAAAGTCTGCTCTGCAGCATACATCACTCTGTTAGTTAGTTCTGCCTGTGAATAAGAGCTGAAGTTATCTGAAGAATTATGTTGTAAAGTGTTAATAGAGTAACTATAATGGTCCATAACGTAACATGCTTTGGAATTACTACTAGGCTCTCATTGGGAAAGTGGCACTTGCTAGAGAAATGCATTTTGTTCAGTACCTGCTAAGCAGTAATTGCTGTTTTGGAAGAAAGTGAAACCTAAAGAAAACATTGTCAAACAAACTCCACCGTGCCTGGAAAAATACCTGCAGTAACCAAAAGGTCTCTGGTGACTGATACTGCAGCTGTCAGAGGGGATCTAACAAACTTAATGGCTCTTTCTTGTGAAAATACTGGAAGTGGAGTCAGGAGGTAGAATGAAGGTTATTTTGCTCCTTATGTTAAATGTATAGTTACCAGAAATCTTGTTCTTTTTTTTTTTTCTTTTTTTTTCCTAGTTGTATCCCAGAATATTGTTGGATGATTCCAATAGAGGTTTTATGCTTAAAGAGGAGACTTTAAAAAAGACAGCAACCTCTACTCCTGCTTTAGACTCTTGAGCAAAGGGTTAATCTGACTGCTTTTATCTCTTTCACTAGCTGCCTCCATATACAATAGACCTCCCTTGAAATCTAATCAGAAATCCTTGTGTACTGTATTAAAATCTGATTCATTAGATCTGGATGAGATTTCCGAGAGATCTATGTTATCAATTTATTGCATCAATCCTGAGTCTACCCCAGAAGAGGTTAGGACCTCTAGGGAGTGTGGAACATCATTCTTTGCCTTTGAGCAAGAAGATGTGTTTCTCTTTTGCTGTGAAAGCTGATGTTCTTCTTAAAGTACTGCAGAATAAAGTCCATGCAGGTAATGAAGTTAAATCGTTAATAAATATTCAAAAGTGTGTTCTATTTGTCTACTTTTTTTTAATAGATAATGGTATAATAAGCTTGTTTTTAATACTTATAAGACATCTGTGTTTTCCTTTCCCTGTCTCAGACAGCACAGACTGTGTTGGTGGTGGTAGTGGTTTTTGGCATCTCCTGGCTGCCGCATCATGTGATTCATCTCTGGGCTGAATTTGGAGTTTTCCCACTGACTCAAGCCTCGTTTCTCTTCAGAGTAGCTGCACACTGCCTGGCTTACAGCAATTCTTCTGTAAACCCAATTATATATGCATTTCTCTCTGAAAATTTTAGAAAGGCCTACAAACAAGTTTTCAGGTGCCAGATAGGTAACGAATCACCTCTGAATGATGCTAAAGAAAATAAGAGCCGGATAGATACACCACCATCTACCAACTGTACACATGTGTGAACTTTAAAAAGTCCTGTTTGCTGGCTCTTCAGCTCTGTGAATGAACGACACTTCTGGAAAACAAAGCACAATGAGCTTTATCGCAGCTTTTTTGTGATAAAGCTAATAGGTATTTAAGGTAATGAAGTTGCATTTGTAGCAAATGTGCATGAAACTGGTATGAAGGAAAACTGGGCTGGTCCTTTGTATTGGAGCTTTACCAAATGATGCTCCTGACCTTTGAAAGATAATTCAGAAAAAAAACATTGGTGATGATTTGTGTGTTCCTACTCATTAAGCATAGTGTGTATAAGCATTCAAATGTAACATACAAGAGGTATTCGTTGATATGGATAAATCACTGAACTTTCTCACATCTTACTCCATAGAAGTGAAGAGATGGCTAAATTTTCTGACTTACAGATAACAAATACTGTGGTACTACAATCTCAGAGAGGAAAGGTTTCGTTCTTTGTTCAGGTTTTTTTGACGATGTCTTTTCCCTTTTTAAAGTAAAGATGGGATCTGACTTTGAGTTGAAATAACCCACGTACAATTTGAGGCAATTGCTTTAGAGAGGCAACACTGATTTTATCTGTTCAGCTATCTTTTTAATGTAACATAGTGAATGATGATGTACTTTTTACCACTTTGTATGCCTGCTTTACTGCATACACAGAACTTTTGTGTACACTATATAAGGTTTTGTTTATGGCCTGTGCAAAGTTCTATCAAAATGAAAATTTGTCTGAGGAAAGCTTTTCTTTAGCTGTTGCATGTGTGTTATGTGTGTATGTGTGTGTGTGCGTGTTTTGTTAACTTTTTTGAGTCTGAGATGGAAGTACAGTTTTAAATGTGCAATATCTATATATATTTTAAAATATTATGTTCCATAGAGAAAATCCAAGCGATGCATAAGTGCTTAAAAACAGCAATCGTTTAAAAGTTCTAATAGAGGTTTGATACAATGTAACTGTAAAATGGAAAATTTTGGAAGGATACATTTAGATTGGTACAAAGTGTGTAATATAAATTATAAATAAAAAGTGGGTGGGCCTCAGTACTTTGAGGACATACTGTTAGCTGGAGTATGATATGCTTTTACCATTTATGTTCGTGACCCACAGAATCATAGAGCAAATTAAGTTGAAGAAAACTCTTGGGATCCTCTCAAGGCAGGGCTGCCCTCACATCTGTATCACTTCTTGTCTAGGTATGTTTTGAAGATTTCCAAGGAGAGCAGTTCAGCAACTCATCATTCATAGTCGGGATTTCCCTTGATGTAACTTGTGACCATTTCTCTCTGTTCTCTCACCATGCCCTTGAGAAGAATCTTCATTCTAACCAAATGTGCATAATCGTAGATGACAATTACAGTTTCTCCCCGTCTTCTCCAAGCTGAAAAAATGAGGTGCAAAGTCCCTGGTCTTCCACTGGACTTGCTCCAGCTTGGCCATCCCTCTCATGCACTGGGATTTTCCAAACTGGACAGCATATTCCACGTGCTTTCTCATGAGTACTGAGTAGAGAGGACAAATCACTTCCCTTTACCCCATCTTTTTCTGTATAATTGCATTCAGTCAGCCCGATTTTGGATGTGGCTTTGTTGAAATTTATTAATTTGATAACTGTCATACATTCTCTGGCTCACCAGGTGCTTCCAAAAGAAAACTCTGCACTCCGATGTATTTGCTATCCACCCTGGTTTGGCATCATTTGCTAGCTTGCATTCTGCGCCCTTGTTCTGGTCTTTGCTGAAGATCATATAATCATAGATTGGCTTAGATTGTAGAGTCCTTATAGATCATCTAGTTTCAACCCCCTGATGTAGGCAGGGCCACCACCCACCAGATCAAGCTTCTCAGGGCCCCATACAACCTGGCCTTGAACACCTCCAGGTATGGGGCATCCACAGGGTGGATCTGGGCAACATGTTCCAATGCCTCACCACTCTCAAACCTTCTTCATAGGAGTGGTGCTCCAGCCCTGTAATCATCTTCACTGGACCCACTCCAAGAGCTCCGCATCCTTCCTGTGCTGGGTGCCACCAGCCTGGACACAATACTCCAGATGGGGCCTCATGAGGGGAGAACAGAGGGGGACAATCACCTCCCTCGCCCTGCTGGCCACCCCTCTGTGGATGCAGCCCTGGATGCAGTTGGCCTTCCAGGCTGCAAGAGCACACTGCTGGTTCATGTCCAGTTTTTCAAAGATGTTAAATATTGTTGGACAGATGCTCTGTCAGATGCCTTTTTCTCCACAGACTTACTGGTCAGTTATGGAGGGTTAGCTCACATGAAAATGTCTGTTTACATGTCAGTGTTATCTACGTGGAATCAATAAAATAATATTGAAGACATGCTGGTGCACACATGACGTTTTGTGTCCAATCCTTCATATAAAGAAGCAGTTTGAAGTTACTGCTAGGAACACAAAACATACAAGAAAAAAAAATGGAAAAGAAGAGTTTATCTGTAGCAAGTCATTTTCTGGGTTAGATTTGGCATTAGGAAAACAGTCTAGCACAGTGTTACTGTTATACTGAGCTTTCAGTTTTTTCAGATTCCAATCACTCAAGTTATTAAGTCACTATCAGACCACACTTGAGTTTATAACATATTAGGTGATCTTGCAGCTTCAAAAATTATATTTTTCCTCTTTTTAAAAATTACGTGAATAAAAAATTACAATGTAAATACATGTTTATACAAATGTAAAGTTAACATGGTGAATTTATAATTTCGTGAGGAAATTGCATTTTTTCTTGACTGTAAATCATTTTAAACCTAGTGATATGATAGCCAGTAATGGGACTTCATCGGTTTGAAATTCTAAGGATGAAGGAGTGGGGAAGGCCTGCAGTAAGAATATGTTTATAATGCCCTGTCTGATTTCTGAGTGTGTCAGTAAACCTTGCAGCTTAATTCTCAGAGACGTGTTAAGAATCATTTGCCACTCCAAAATTCAGTTTCCTGACTAAAACATACCCCTTTTAGTCAGTATCTCTACCATGGCTTTGATGTGTCCACTGTGATCCAGAGGATGTTAATGTAAAAACAGTGTTAAATACTGTGAACTGTGTCTAACCCTTGAGGAGCTGGAGAGTTGTGCAGGGATTTGTGCCAGAAACATGGCTAATTTGGGCAGAAAACCAGGGAACAGGCACTGATTACCCCTGACAACAAACTGCCTGACTCCAAGTTCTGAGTTTGCTGACAGATTGTCATTTCCTTTGGAAGGCAAAGAAAAAGTTTCAGCACACTTCTTTGTTTAATATGCTTTGTTACACGTTTGTTAGCAAAAATACTAATTTCAGTGTACACCGAAGCAAAAAAAAAAAAAAGAAAGAAAAAATATCATTTCTCTGACTAGCGCTGAATTTTCCACTCCAACAATTCCACTGAATTCCACTCTATTGTATTAATAAGGTAATACTATTCCATTCAAAATAAATAGGCAACAGGAATAATTACTGCAATTCCTCTCAAACTGAAGTATTGTACATACGTGTAGTTAAACAATTACTTAAATATATACAAATCTCTTAAATTATATTTTTCAAAACATTGTGAGAATTAGAGATCCCCAAAAGCAACAGCTACTCACATATGTATTTATAAACTCCCTGAAATTTTATTGCACATACAGAGTCAAAATGCTACCTCTTTATTCTGTTTCAAAGTATCTCATGAAAGTAAAAACATACTATGCATTTAACATTTATGATAGTAGTAGTATATCCCATCAGATCAAGCAGCAAGAGTTGTTCAGTCCTTAAAAATGTATCTTAGTAGAGAAACACAGGAGAAGTCTAATGTCTCATTTCTTACACGTTTCTTAGCAGGCTCTGTAGCAGAGCTCAGTTCTGTCCATCTCCTGAGGTTACAGTAGGACATTTCAGCAGGTTTCCGGCCAATTTTGCATTTCATATTTTAGAATTTCAGGTTTTTAGGGTTGTTTTTTTTTTTTTTTTAACAGCTTTTGCTTTTAAAAAATCTGAAAATTTCAATAAAATACTGCGTCAATGGAATTTTGAAACTGTGAAGGTTAATGTTTAAAAGAAACCAGGAAATGGCTCCATTAGGGTTCTTCATGCAGTGTTAGCCCTACCTATCTGGGGTACGCATTTGAGGTATGGTAAAAGCTGTTAGCTGAACAAAAAATTACAGCAGTGCTCTTCTTTATCTAATACAGTCTAATATATTTTGCGTCCTTCAAGATATGTGTGGACCCATACGCACACTGTGGAGTACTATAATTACACCAGATTTTGAATCCATATCTAAAATGGAAAAAAAAATAATAATCAGCACTTAACAAGCATACTATACATCACATGCAAATATGATGGAAAATGATGTGGACTTTCTTGCCTATACATCTAGCTGTGCTAACTTGACAGATAACTCTATCACCCATTTAAGCACTTTTGAAGGAGATATTAACTTTCTTTCAGAGTGAAGATAAAACTTAATGACTACTTCTGTGTGAGTCATAAAATTACACATAACTTTCACTCAGAAGTATGCATTAAACATTTACAATATGGTAGAAACATTCAGAATATCATAAAAATTGTTTCACATTAAAAAAGAAGTGTAGAAGCTCCTACCATTTTTTTCTCATGTCTAAGGTGGGTAACAAAATCATATGCTAGAGTAAACAATAAAGACATGACGAGGCTGTCTGAAATCCTATGTAAGAAATAAATATGATTGTATAAGGAGCAAACTTTAATTTTGTAGCCAGGTGTTCCCAACTGTAGCCATAACATCCTGTGAGTATTTTGTATGATGAAATTAATTGTATCACTGATTATTTACAACTTGTTCTGAAGTCTTTTTCTAAATTTAAACACTAAAAAAACCCCAAACATTTATTTTCCAAATCACTTAATTTTTTCAATATAAGGCAGTTTAATGACGTCTTACGATCCTCTGAGCTTTTTGTTCACTTTGTACACTATTCACACATTTCTATTATATTATCTATTATCTATTATATATGTCATGGTTTTATGATTTTTTGTTATCGGTATTCCACATCATAACATCGTGTATAGCACTGGGAGTTGATCAATTAAAAATAAATTTGAAATAAAATTAATTAATAACTGGGAGTTATTAATTATATCACTATCTCCAAGAGATAATCATTAAGCTTTGTATACTTATTGTCACAGTGAAATCAGTCTCTCTTTAAACCCCACGTTGTAGGGAAAGTGAGGGATCTTTACATAAAACAATGTTGGAAATGCATTATTTTAGATATCATTATCCTCATGGCTGCTTTACAGTATGATGTGTCACACTGTACCTAAAGATATTTGTTGCATTTTGGGAAAGGAAAAATTCAGAGAAAAGACCAGCTTCTACCTTACAGAGCTCGTGCTTGTGTTATGTATTCAGTATATATACAAATGTTGAAGATGAAGAAATTAAAGTTGTGTTTGTTTCAGTGTATAATGAATGTAAAGTAACGCAGTTGTTCTAAGATATACTGTACTTTGCATGAATTTTCAAGTGTTTTTTTTTCCAATAGATTTGTATTCTGTTTCTCTGTATAATATGAAATACTAGCTCATTTTCTTACACATTATTTGTAGTGTATTTGAAAATAAGCAGTGTTCTCTGGAAAACTCCCAGAAAAAAAGTAGAGTATGTGATACTCAATAGAGTTTCATGGCTAGATATCATTATGGATTGAAAATACCCTTAAGAAAATTTAGCTGATATAAAAAACATTCTCATTTTCAAGTACCTAAATGCAGGAGGTATGATCTTTCTTTCATTTAGGCTGGTAAAAGTCAATTGAAATCAATGGAACTTATTGAAATTTCTTATTCAAGTGCAATTTCAATCTCTGTGATTCATGTGTTGCTTAAGAGACAAACAAACAGAGCCAAATCCATGTATTTGAATATGAAAAGAAACAAAATACTTCAATGATATGAAATCTAAGCCTTTTTTTATTAGATGAATGCCTCTAAGAGGCTCCACTTTTGGAAGGAGGCAGTCAAATTGATGTATATTTGTGTGCAGATTTTCATTAACATAGAGCAGTGGCTGTTTCAAGACAGTAAAATATCTAGATGAACAAGAAACCAGCATATAATCAGTTCTACACCTAATGAAATGTATTTTGTAAAAGCAAATTAAATGTTACAGCATACATTTAAAATGATGTGCACTTTAATCTATGATTCTAATCTATCAATTTTAGCTACACAAAGATCTTGTGCAGTTCTTGAATGTGTATACACGTACTTGACATTAGTAGATACAGGGGAGCACCCTGTCTAGGTATATTTACTGAACTAAAGTAAGTCTCATTTTATAAAGACATTCCTTAAGTATAGCGTGCTCCCCTTGAAAATGTTTGTTCTATTTCCATGTGCCTCTCCATAGTTATTCAGTTTCCTGATAAACATCTAACCATCTTTACAATTTAGCACAAGCAAACTAGTAGTTTTAATATAGTGCAACAAAAAATATCATTTTACTTAAGAATGAATAAAATGAGGCAAACTTTAAGAATCAGTTATTACACTGGAAAATGATGATCTTGAAATTGTCAGCTATTTAAACATAACCTCTGAATCTGCAACTGAACTTGCAAAAGCCCTGGAATTGTGAGTTCAGAACGTAGAGATACCTTGGATTGTGTCACTGGAAACACTGCTGCAGAGTGGCTGTCATACAGAAGTTTCTCAAAGTGCTAAAAACAACAACTATTAAAGGTAGAAAACATCAGCAATTCAGCATAGAGAGATGTGGTTAGTAAATAGCTCAGTTACATCGCATACCTCCATACCAATATAGAATCGTAGAATCACAGAATCATTCAGGTTGGAAATGACCACTAAGACCATCTGGTCCAGACATCAGCCCACGCCCACCATGCCCACTGACCATGTCCCTCAGTGCCACATCCACACAGTTCTTGAACACCTCCAGGGATGGTAACCTGACCACCTCCCTGGGCAGCCTGTGCCACTGCCTCACCACTCTTTCAGAGATTAGATTCTCCCTAATATCCAACCTGAACCTCCCCTGGTTCAATTTGAGGCCATTCCCTCTCATTCTATCACTGTCAACTGGGTGAAGAGGCCAACCCCACCTCTCTACAGCCTTCTTTCAGGTTCCATGCCATTCCCTCGGGCCCTGTCACTGTCACAGAGAGCAGAGCTCAGCGTTGCCCTCCACTCCCTGTGAGGAGCTGCAGCCACCATGAGGCCTTCCCTCAGCTCCTCTGCTCTGGGCTGAGCCAACCAGGGGACCTCAGCTGCTCCTCACACATCTGTTAGAGAAAGAAGTTAAAACGATGCTATATGCTGTTCTCATTTTACTTAATTACTTTCTGCTATAATCATTTCAAATGTAATCACTCTGCATAAGTTTTGCACAGCAAGTTACAGTTCTCGTGAAAACCACAATCTGACAGTTGCCAGCACGTCTTAAGGACCTGGCAGTAAGCATGCTTTGGGCTTTAAGTCAAAGCTAAGGCTTTCTACCAACCTGTTGCGAAACAGTATTGGAAATATTTGCAAGCTAGAGGCTCTCACAATCACGTTTACATTTCAGTTCTACTTAAATGGAACCTCGTGAAAATTAATGGTATCGTGAACACATATGACCTGCCACAGCTCTGATAGAGTAGTCAGCATTTTGGGGGGATTTATTCGGGTTGGCTGGTTAGGTAAACCTGACTCACTCTGTGTGTCCTGAGTGAGTTAAGAGCCTCAATATCTCTTGGGTCCTGAATTCTGCTCACTTGCAGGAGTTGTACAGTGCTCTAGTCGTGGACTCTTGTCCCTTGGAAGGAGTTTTCCTTAGCCTGCTGTCAGCAATTTGATTTATACGTATGTGCTACTTGCACTTCTTCCACAATGAACTGCTGCTTCCCTACTTGCCCTTCTGCCATGCAAGATTCCTATGGGGTTAAAAGATGGGAAAACAGATGCAAAAGTCACCCCTGCTGTTTCCAAGACTTCTGGAGACTCCTATTAAAGACCCTCAGTGCTACAGGAGAGCACTGTTTTGTCTATGATAAGTAAACTGCTAACTGGGATATTGAGCAAGGAAAACTTTTCTACTTTCAGCCCTGAAATGTGTAATTCTTTGGTATCACAGCAAACTCAGGGAATGTCTTTTCTTATTCTTCCCCATCTGTTGCTATATGCCACCTTAGGTGAAATTCATCTGGCTATTCAAATAAATTAATCCTGCAGTTCTTTGTAAAGGCAAAATGTTTTGCTGTAGATTCAAGGATATCCTGATAACACGGCCTGATGCAGTAGATGAAAAGTAATACATATTTATTAACATCAGAGGAGGAAAAGAAAGGATAAGAGGTGAAGGAAATGTTGAAGAACATCATTGTTAGTAAAAGGAATATATTTAGAGATCCAACTTTCAAATTCTACATAGACAATACTTTCTTTGTAGCTTGTATGCAGTTTATCAATATAACAAATGAGAAGAATCTTCTGGAGTTTGATCATTTTTTTTTGACACAGTTATTTCTCAGTATTGAATAAGCCTTGCAGAATCTTGTTTCTATTTCCTTGTCCCCTGTTTCACTAAAAAATCACAGTTAAGCATACAGGGAAATAACCCAGCATCACTTGAAATGCTTCTTAGGGGGAAAATGAGACACAGCAAGCAGGTGCAAGTCTGGACTTACAATTTTCATCTAAAGTATTACAGCAGATGTTCATTTGTGCAACTTGTTTGGAAATAATGCTTATACTATACTCCCATGCTAGAAAAATGCTAAGGCTAAAAGTAATGCAGAACTTTATCATAAATATGGATAGAAACTACTATTCAGATTAACGAGAACACAAGGATGTTTGTGCAAAGCATTTGACACTGTCCCTCATGAAATCCTGGTCACCAAATAGGAGACAAATGGATTTGATGGACAGACCACTCACTGGATAAGGAATTGGTTGGATGGTCGCACTAAGAGAGTTGCAGCCAACAGCTCAATGTCCAAGTAGAGACCAGTGATGAATGACATTCCTCAGGGATTGGTGCTGGGACTGGTGTTACTTAACATCTTTGTAGATGACATGGACAGTGGGATCGAGTGCACTCTCAGCAAGTTTGCCGATGATATCAAGCTGATTTGTGCAGAGGGAAGGGATGACATCCAGAAGGACCTGGACAGGCTTGAGAGGTGGGCCCATGTCAACCCCATGAAATTCAACAAGGCCACATGCAAGGTCCTGCACCTGGGGCAGGACAATCCCAAGCACAGATACAGATTGGATGGAGAATGGCTTGAGAGTTCTTAGGAGAATGAGCCAGCATTGTGCACTTGCAGCCCTGAAGGCCAACCATATCCTGGGTTGCATCAAGAGAAGTGTGACAAGCAAGTCAAGGGAGGTGATTCTGCCCCTCTACTCTGCTCTTCTGAGACCCCACCTGGAGTACTGAGTCCCGTTCTGGGGCCCCCAACACAAGAAGGACATGGAGCTGTTGGAGCGGGTCCAGAGGAGGGCTGCAAAGATGATGACAGGGCTGGAACACCTCCCCTGCAAGGACAGGCTGAGAAACCTGGGGCTCTTCAGCCTAGAGAAGGGAGAAGGATCCAAGGAGACCTTATAGCAGCCTTCCAGTACCTGAAGGGGCCTACAGGAAAGCTGGGGAGGGACTTTTTATAAGGGCATGTAGTGACAGGAGAAGGGAATATGGTTTTAAACTGGAAGAGGATAGATTTAGACTAGATATCAGGAAGAAATTCTTTTTACTGTGAGGGTGGTGAGACACTGGAACAAGTTGCCCAGGGAGGTTGTGGATGCCCCCTCCCTGGAAGCACTGAAGGCCAGGCTGGATGGGACTTTCAGCAACCTGGTCTAGAGGGAGGTGTCCCTGCCTATAGCAGGGAGGTTGGAACTGAATGATCTTAAACATCCTTTCCAACCCAAACCATTCTACACTATGATTCTATGTTTAGGAAGTTTTGTAGCCACAGAAATCTCATTAATTTGATTTTATGTTTTTTGCTAATTTTACAACATCCAGAAGCGTTCTATGTCAAATGAGACAGCATGTTGTATATAAATTATTTATTCAGTAGTCACCATTAATAAGTAAAGATGAATGCTTGTTCCTCTTTTTATAAAACAGAATTATTTTCAATGGCTTAGTTCGGCACAAATGCAAGTAAATGGACTTTCCCACTTTTGATCTGAATTTTACAGTATTTATCAGTCCTTAAGTATGCTATTCAGTGACCTCTCCCACTCTTCATTGTGAAATATTGACTTTCATACAATTTTAAATGAAATCACTTCCATCACTATAAGAGAACATATTGATTAAACAGCTGTTTCATGTCTGATATAAAGGAAATGATTATAGCAGGAGCTATGATGCAAATATTATTTTATTTTTAAAATTTGAATTGTAATCATTTCTTCTTACATGAAAAATATTTGTAATATTTAATTCTTCCTGGCTGGAAAGATGAAAACTGAATTTAATATTTGTTTGATGATACAGATTTCTAAGAAAGCATATATTGATCAAATTAAAATTCTCAGAACTGAATGCCTATGCATATCCTACTTTTCTAATCTGTAAAAAAAACCCACAATGCTGTTACTGAAAATCTGTTTTTTAATTACTTTTATCCTACCAAAAATAACTGCATATAAGAGAGAAAGAAGAGGGAGAAAACTTTCAAGGCTATCTTTCTAAAGCTGAAAAATGAATTATATTTCATTCCAAAAGGCAAGAGAGTAAAATAACCAAGTGCAAATAAGGGAAAAACTAATCCATTACTGCTGCGCGTTTGTGTAGGTGGCTAAGTCAAAGTCATCCCTTGTTTTCAGTAAAAGAAACAATGAAAACTCATCCTGACAAATGAATTCTATTCTATTATAGTTATAGTTGTATTGATAACTTCTAATATACTTCACCTAAATAACATAAAAGTTATTCTTAAATTAATCGTATAGAATTTACTGAAGGAAAGTAAAAGATAACATCGTAAATATATGACAGTAAAAGGTATTTAAAGAAAAAGTGGGATTTCAGGTTATTTCTTTGGCAGAACCATTCTGGTACAGGGCATATTAACTACAATTTGGCATATAAACATATAGTGTTTTGGGATGCATCACCTGCTGTGATTTAGCAATTACTCAAATTTCTTTAGCTTTGCAGAATTATAGAATAGCTTAGCTTGGAAGGTACCTTAACACCATTTAGTTCCAGCCTCCTACTGTGATCAGGATTGCCAGTCACTAGATCAGGCTGTCCAGGGCTCCAACCAGCCTGGCCTCGAATGCCTCAAGGGATGGGGCATCCACAGCTTCTCTGGGCAACTCTTTCCAGTGACTTACCACTCTCTGAGTAAGAAACTTCCACCTAACATCTAACCTAAAACTCCCCTCTTCCAGTATAAAGCCATTCTCTCTTGTCCTATCACTATCAGGCCATGTAAAAAATCAGTTTTTAAGCTCAACCTTAAGTACTGGGACACTGCAGTGAGGTCTCCTCAGAGCCTTCTCCTCTCCAGGCTAAACAAGACCATCTCTCTCAAACTTTCTTCTTTATAAGATCATGGATTTATGGGATAATGACACAACTAGTTTGTGCTTGAACATTCCATGACATAATTTAGTACCAACTGAATATAAATGTAGTTACTTCCAAAAAAAACCAGGTAAAATGACAGTTAAAAAAACTAATTTGCATGATACCAATGGTAATTTAGTTAAGGAACTAGAAAATAGTCTCTTAGAGTAGCAGTCAATGTATATTAATTAGTATTTTTAGTCTAGTTTTAAAAACTGGAGAAAATTTGTTCTCTCTGTTCTTTGTATTTTACGCTAGCATTGCTTCAGGTTTTACTTTATGCTTTCTGCTTACTTTCCTTTTTTTTTTTTTAATAGGTCATATTTTTATTTTTAAAAAACCAACAGATCATAGCTCTACAGAACTAGTTATTTACATCTGATATGATGTTTGAAGTACAGGCAGTACTAGTAGTAAATCAACCACATTTGATTGCACCTATCTCTAAGCTGGTTACTAGCTCTAATCCTATGAAATCCCTGAGGAAGCAAGAGAAATTGTTAGTTTATCCAAATGGAAGTGACCAACCTGAGTTTCACAGAGATACCAAACAGATGTCAGCAGAACATCTCATTTTGTGAGCATTATCATCTCATTAGGAGCTCTGAGACATTCTGTTCCATTAAACTAGGAACAGGCAGACTGGAGTAGGTGTCTATAAAACATTATGCATCTCTAAGTGTCTGTTCACTGTGCTTAATCTTCACTACTTCTATCAAGGTTTTCAGTGAAGTTAATTGGGTTACAAGGTTTTACCTCTAAGAGTTCTGTAACTGCAGCTGCAAGACAGCCTCAGTGAAATCACTGAAAGCAGTTATCTGTTACGTTTTGAAAGCTTATTTTGGTATAGCTTTCTTCAGAGTTTCTTCCCATCTATTGTTTTGTATCTTAACTGCTTGTTTGTCAAAATTTGCTTTTATTGATGTTAAAGGTAGCATTTCTATCACTTTCAGTAGAAGAAAACCCCAAGAAAATGCTGGTATAACTAATACAATGAACCAGCTGGATATTCTAGGCCATGATGTGTCCCTTGACGACATCCCTTGCTAGACGTAACTGTGATGCCAGGTTGCTGCTCTCTAAAAACCCCATGAGAAGTGTCTTCCAGTGGCTGAGCTCTGGCAGTATAGATCATTATTGAAGATAATCTCTCCCATCAGGAGCTGGAGTGGCAGCCTGAAGCATAACAGCTGTGAGAGACTTCTGTTAGTGACTGATCACTCACAGCTGCCTGGTGCAGGCCAGTACTTTGTCCTTCCCATCATTTTTGGTGTGCCTTAAAAATCTGGGGGTGCTTTGATTTTTTTTTCCATAGAAGCTTATCCCATAATACATCTTAAACAGTGAATCTAATACACTTTTTATTTTTACTGAAATAGTAGTCCTGAAACCCAGATGAGGGTTTCCACAGTCCTTAAGCTATACTTCACAGTAAAAAATCACATTCTCCCAAACAGTAACGTCAAGGATAAAAAAAGATGGGGTTAGGCATAACAGAGACAATTAACAGCACAACTATTATTTCATACCTCAGCAACACATTTTATATGTTACATTGACTAGGTTAAAGGTTTGCATTTATCATCTCAGAAAGTAAGTGACAGAGTTTGAGATGCTGACTAAAAATATGTTTTGGAGGCAAATACTTTGAAGAATGGCAGAGAGAAAACAGAAAATGAGATAAGAATACAGGTCCAAATTCTGACATTTGAAGAACCATGTTTCTGCTGTGATAAACTCAGAAAAAGAAGTATGTTCCTTTCACAGAGTTGTTTTACTAAATATACACTTGTTCAGCATGTCATACTGCTTTTTTAAAAAATGCATATTTTTAACTTGAGATTCGTGAGTTAAAAGGCATAGCCTTGGTGAATGTACGTACATGCTGAGCAATTTATTAAGGTGAATACTTGACCTTCTTGTACACAGAGTACACTGGAATCAATGGGAAACTTTCTCAGTAGCATAGAAGTGATGACAGGTGATAATTTACTTGTCCTGTAGATTTACAGGAGTACAGATTTATAATTTACTAGCACATCTTGTTTCTAGTAATCAAACTCTAGGCAATATATTCTCTCTGTTCTTTTCCCCCTTTCCCTCTACTCAAAGTTGTTTCTCCCTGAACCCTGCAGGTAAAGACATTCTGGAAAATCTGTATACCTGAGTTTTTCTTGTTGCTCTTCTCTTTTCCCACCAACTCCCATCCACTTTCCTTTGCTGCATACAAAGAATCTTCGACTCTCTTCTGCACAAAGACAGAAATGGAAAGCGGTAACAAGATTATGCGTACAGCCTTTATTTGATACATCTCAGTACATACTTCTTTGCCTGATAAAATACTCTGCAGAAGAAGAAATAAGCCTTGGTACTTGATCTGTAGAAACTCAGGCAGTTGTACCATCCAAAAATAGACAAATGTATATTATGGAGGTCTGTTATCTCTAACTAATTAATGTAATGCCAAATTTGGTTTTATGGGCAATAGCTCAAGAATTCTATTTTAGAAAGTCACCATGATTGCTCTCTGCCATTCTGGGCATTGGAGTAGAACCAATAACCTGACAGATGAAAGAGTGCAATGTTATGAGCATGAATAAAACTTGCTACTTAGCTTTTTGAATGGATTTTGTCAGCTGGGGAGTAGAGGATATGGTCACGCGTGACAGTCTTAAAAGTATCCAAGAGAGAATTGTGCAATGTCTTGTGCTAAAGACATCAGCAACTGACATAAATCATTCACCAGGCTGCTATCTGTGAGTTCATCATTTGAATTAAAATGCCAAAGTCACATCTTGCTGGGTTGAGGGCTAATGGCCTCAGGCTATGTGGGAGCCCAGGGGTGAGCAGGAAAAGGCAGGGATGGCAGTGCCTCAAGGTCCTGAGATATATAATTTGCACTTTTATTTACAAACTCATCAAGACTTTAACCATAAGATGAAGCCAATAATTGACTTGTACTAATGGCACAGAGATGGCTAGACAGCTCCAGAGGAGAGTCATATAAACCCTCTGCAGAAGTGACAGAGCAGATAATTCCCGTTTCTGGAGAGTTAGATATTACATATATTTATTCTGTTTTAAATTTCCGCATATTCATTGTGTATTAGGACCTGAGAAACAATTCTGCATGAGTTGAACACATAAAACAAGACTATATTCTCATAACTACAGATATAACGAACAAAATATACAGTATTTTACAAGGTAATAAATATTTCATGTGTATTGTGTAAATGTGAGGATACTGTAAAAAGATGTCTGTTTTTGGCAAAATGTACTGTGGTATATTACTATACAATAGATCAGCTTAAGGTTTTGTTTCTTGTATTTGCTTAATCGTCTTTGCAATGTCCTTGTTTGTTTCCTAGCAGAAGCATAGGAAGTAATAAAAGTTAAATAATGTTAATAGGAGAGGATTAAGGATTATTCAACTTTAATCAGTTTGAGTGAGAGATCACAAGTTTATTAATAGAGTTAGAGCTCTAGAGAGCCAGTGGGTTTTTATGAGTCTAATTTTTTCTACTACGGTGCAGATAGAAAGTGTTTGGAATTCATAATGTTTGTCATAATTTATCTGAGATGATGACTTACATGTAATTTGAAAGCACATTTTTCTGTTGCTCTCTTGTACCAACATCAGTTTGTATTTCTATTGCTCTGCATATGCATTTTAATTCATGCATTTTGGTTGCAACTGGAATGAGATATTTGTAACATTGTTTATTACTGTAAACATAAAAGAGATAAAAACAAGCTAGCTGGTGAGGTAGCCATGGCATTTGATGACAAGTTCTGGTATTAAGCTCATAGTCCAAGATCAGAACTTCCACAACCTCATGGTACAAAGTGGTGATAAAAACTCATTTTGTTGGTTTTGTTTCATTTTTGTTTCAGTGTTGGCAGGTTAACTTAGTAAGTCTTATGCTAGATAACATCCTGCAAATAGTGTAAAACCTGACATAAGCTGACATAAACTCCATATTGTGTGCTCTAGTATTTCAAAACAAATGCAGTCATATGTTCACGTCTAACAAGGATCAGATTTGCATTGCTGAGTGACTGAATGGTACTCAGAGGAAAATGCTAACAACTGAGAAGAGAATATGGTGATAGGAGTCATAAGACAAAAATTTTTTCCTCTTCAAACCAGAAAAGCTCAGAGCAAAAAAAAAACCTTTGCAAGTTGCATTGGCATTGGCAAATTAAGACAACAAGATCTAATATAAAGAATGCCTCAAAAGTAATGTCTGGAGACAGCAACGTGAAAGACAAGCCACATTCCAGTAGGCCATGCACAGCTGTCACACCACAAAATGAAGAGCGTCTTGATCAGCTCATCCACACAGATTGATGGATTATGACCAGGGAACTGCATACAGAGCTAGATAACAACTTTAATGCATTTGTAACAATGTTGGCAACACTGGTATATTCCAAAGTTTGTGCCAAATGGGTCCCACAGATGCTCACATCAGAAATAGAACACCGTATACAAGCTTGTCAGGATCTTTTGAACCAATACAAGGATGAAGGTGACAGTTTCCTGGATAACATCACTACTGGTGATGAAACTTGGTGTCACTGCTATAAGATGGAATCAAAAGGGCAGTTCATGGAGTGGTGGCATGTGAATTCCCCATCAAAGAAAAAGTTCAAGACACAGCTCTCAGCAGGTAAAGCAGTGTGCACTGTCTTTTGGGGTGGGAAAGGGTGATTCTTCTGGATTTCCTGGAAACTGGACACACCATCAACTCAACTCTGACTAAGCTGAAGGCTCAAACTTCCAGAGTCAGGCCAGAGCAGAAGACAACCTTTCTCTTGCAACATGATTGTGCCAAGCTCCATACCAGTTTGAAGAAGATGGAGCACATAGCCTGGCTGAACTGTCCTACCACACCCACTGCGTAGTCTGGATTTGGCTCCTTCTAATTTCCATCTGTTCCGGTCATCATAGCAGCTGTGAAACTGTGGACCACCTCCATGGTGCAGATTGTTATGAGTGCGGAATGTAGGCTCTTATTCATTGCTAGGAAAAATGCATACCTAGAAGTGATGACTGCTGAAAAACAGTGTTTTGTAGCTGAGAATTTGCTTTATCATGTAGTGTTATTGTGCTCTTTCTATCTGTTGTAGTTTCCACGGAAATAAATAGCTGCCATTACTTTCAGGGTGACCTACATAAAAACCTTTAAACCTCATATGTTTTGCACACCAAGCATCTGTACTGAAGCTTTGTCCTCCTTATTGACAAGATGACAATTCACAGAAATAAATAAATAAATAATGCAAACAATGTGACAGGCAAATCTTCTATATATTGCTTAACAAAGGCTGTTATTTTTTTTTTGCATTGAATGTTTGCGTACCTCTCTCCAGCTGCTGCAGAGAGATTACCTTGCCAAACTACACAATAATAAAACAAATCACTACAGAACAAATTTTAAAAAGAAGAGCAAATTCTAATTAGACAAGTCAGGTTTTGAAATTTATTTACTGAAAATTCTCTGGGTATGTGGTTCATTCCCAAGCTGAAGCTTTGATATTTGAAACTATTTACTTTGATAGATCTCCATTTTTTCCCACTTTTCCTTGTCAAGATGCCATTAGAATCAAACTTTCTGAATTATTTTATTTATTGTGTGATACTGGGAGGTTTTTGGAAAGAAATGAGCAGCTTTGTTTACTACTAGACTGTTAACTCCAATGTACAGTTATTAATAGGAAGGAGTGTTCCAGCATTTTAATCATGACTAAAGTAGTGCATTTGATATTAGATGCAGCATATAGCATAGTTTTGATTGAATGTAATATTTGTTACTGTGCACAGTTAGAAAAGTTAATGATAATTACAAATGGATACACTTTAAGATAGGAGGGGAACTGTCATTTTCTTTTGACAGATCTCCTTTATGACATCTGTCATAGACTTTCACCCACCATCACCTCAGCTACAGATTTCTCTGGGAAAGGCCAGAATGGGAGAAGGGCAGAAAGTTTTCATGTTAGACCTGGTGGGTATAGTTACATCCTCGCTGATGTGAGGTGATTGCAGCTGTATGCTGTTCATTCTAATTGGGCTTGCATCCACATATTGTTCTGTTGAGGGCAATAATTTTGTCTTTGAGTAAAATCGATCTTCAAGAAAGGGCATCCAGCCCTGATCTGAAGAAACTGAATCAAAAGACCGAATTTTGTCTGAAGAAATCAAGATGCACTGGCCAACTTCTCCTTTCCAGTCTGTGTATTTCTAATTTGGGGCCTGCCTTCTTCTTTTTTTTTTTTTTTGCCATTCTCTGCCAATTGAAGATCTGCTATGAAAATACCAGTGATCCTGGGAACTAGGAGAGGTTTAGGTTAGATATTAGGAGGAAGTCTTTCACACAGAGGGTGGTGACGCACTGGAACAGGTTGCCTAAGGAGGTTGTGGATGCCCCACCTCTGGAGGCATTCAAGGCCAGGCTGGATGTGGCTCTGGGCACCCTGGTCTAGTGGTTGGCAACCCTGCACGTAGCAGGGGGGTTGAAACTAGATGATCATTATGGTCCTTTTCAACCCAGGCCATTCTATGATTCTATGATTCTATGATCCTCACTCCAAAGCATGTGGATGCTTTTGCCTACAAACAAGGGTTCTTGAAATGTCAGACAGAGAATAGATAAAAGCAACTGCTGCTGTTTGGAAAGCTGTTTTAGCATTTCTAAAATAGAAGCCTTTTCTATATCAGATCCTATGTTAAATATATGTAGTGATAATGAAACAGGCTCACAACTGCTGTAAATCTGCCAATTACCATTGATGCTGAGAGCATCTCCACAGCTTATACTTGTTGTATATCTTTGGAGATTATTTGTCTGAAAAAAGACAATGAGAAAATAGGAAAGAAAAAAGCCAACACCATAAATAGCCTTTACCAGGAAAAGATGTCAAGTAAAATTAATAGGACGTACATCACAGAATGTATCTTGCACTACCTATGGAATTCAAAACTTTTTTGAAAATGTTTTTCTCATATCTATCTCTTCATTTTTTAATTGCAAACTTTGGGAACTGAGGAAATGTGTGTGATAAGTGTACACAAAGATGTACCAACCACATAAGAGAGTAAAAAATAAGCTTTTCAGACAGGAACAGATGGATTAACAGCCACACCAAAACAATGTAAATGTGCATTCCTTTATGATCACTAACATATGTGAGGAAAAGGATTTTTTTCATAATTTATAATAGATACGTGCATTTTTTTGTATTTGCTGTCCAGATTCTGCTCACACTCTGTCAAAACTGTAACATGAGTTTTGTCACCACCTGAAGCTGACATAACCTTCATGAGATTTAGTATCTACATACATGAATGCTACTTGTGTCTCTTCCAGTTTCTACTGGCACTAGGCAGAGAGAACACTTGCACGGAGGAAACAGAGACTGACAGCAGAACCTGCTTTATGTCACTGTAAAGTGGCTGTAAAATTACATGTTTTCATTAGATTTCAGAGGTCTTAGAAATGTCCACTAGAAGGGCAATGATTAACAGTAAATCTTCCTAGCCCCTGACAGCTTTTTCTTACCTTCTTTGTCTGTACTAGATACAACATATCTCTCTCATTTGTCCCAAGGGACAGCTTTGCTTCTATTCCCAAACCCTAAAAATTCCTGAAAGGAAATAGCTCATCTCATCCCCATTTGACTCTAGCAATAATCAGTCCTGTGCTTTCTCACTTCTCTGTCTTCTGTGCCGCAGAAAGAGCAATTTCCATCCATTTCCAATCCAGTTCCATCTGGGCAATTCAGTGTCTTTTGCTAAACTCAGAGCAAGGATTCCTTAGCATTCAGCAACAGCATCTCCGGACTGTTTTTACATGCATCTGTATCTGCAAAATGATGTAAGGGCCTCACACAACCTTTTGTGGGAGCAATCTGTCTGTACATCAATGATTATAGTTTGATTTGTCAGGTTATTCTGACTGTAATATCTAGCTCCTACGTCAGACAAGAAAAAACTACAGTCATCAAGTGTACTACAAATGCAATAACTAGTTTGCTGTTTACACTGGTATTTGAAGTCAATCACAGATGATGGGAGATGCTTCATGCAGGTTTTTGGTGTTTTTTTTTTTTTTCTGATAATAGAGATATTCCATTTGCCCATTATGTTTTATTCTGTTAGAAAAGGTCTTATTTTCCCTCTCCTTTTTGCCTGCTGTTCATTTAGACTTTGAACAACAAAGTAACCTAGCTATTGACATAATTGACTAGTAGAAGTACTTTGACAAACATGAACAAAACCACAAAACATTTTTACCGTTGTCTTCAAAGAGTCTAGTTTGAAACAGGCTTTGAGTTTATCAGAAAACCAATCTGCACCAGTATTCCTATTAAAATGAAAATGAAAGAAGTTAGGATGAAGCAGGGCCATCACAAAGATGGGAGGAGGAGGAGTCAGAACTCATAATCCAAGCAACAACCATCCAACCCTTAACTATACTCAAGCTGCAAGATATGCAAAAAGAATTCAGCCACATCCAAGCGAGCACATAGTCACCAGTGCTGGAAAAATGAGGCCAGTAGCCTCGACTTAGTGAGCAATGAAGCCAGGCAGCTAGGATCCCTTTCTAGGGAAGATGGCATTGACAAACAAATCGGAAAAGAAACACAAGCTTTTATCCTATAGAGCCTAATTTGACAATATGAAGAAAATTTCTCACAGGCTGAAGGGCTTCCCCAGGTTTATTACTTTGGACCGTGTGGAAAGTACAACGCCATGGTACTGGAGCTGCTTGGTCCTAGCTTGGAAGATTTGTTTGACCTCTGCGACAGGACGTTCACTCTGAAAACGGTATTAATGATAGCCATCCAGCTGACCTCTCGAATGGAATACGTGCATTCGAAGAACCTCATCTACCCAGATATCAAGCCAGAAAACTTCCTCATTGGCCGGCAAGGCAATAAAAAAGACCACGTCATTCACATCATAGACTTTGGATTGGCGAAGGAGTACATTGACCCAGAAACCAAAAAACACATACCTTACAGGGAACACAAGAGCCTAACTGGAATGGCGAGATACATGTCCATCAACACGCATCTGGGCAAAGAGCAAAGTCGTCGAGATGACTTGGAAGCCCTTGGCCACATGTTTATGTATTTCCTCCGAGGCAGTCTGCCCTGGCAAGGACTGAAGGCTGACACCTTAAAAGAGAGGTATCAGAAGATTGGGGACACGAAGAGAAACACCCTGGTTGAAGTTCTCTGTGAGAACTTTCCAGAGGAGATGGCCACATACCTCCGCTACGTTCGGCGATTAGATTTCTATGGGCCTGTGTCTTGGCTGTGGAGAAACTGTTCTGGGAATTCCAGCAACTCAAAGACAGTATATCCTACTCCTCACATGTATGGACCAGTGTCTTAGCTATTAGAGATAAGTGTTCCTCTGTTCAAGGGAGGGGGTACAGTGGGTACACACCACACGCCACCACATGCCACCCTGGGGTTTTAGTGATATGGATTATGTGGATTCAATGGCCTGGCACATCAGAATCACAGGAGTATAAGCTCTACTAGACACTAACACAGTGTTCTCTAAAGCCAGCAAGTTATACATGGGCAGAACCCATCCATATTTCTAGAGTGACAGGGGGATCTCAAGCGCTAACTGTTGGAGGCCAAAGTCAGTCTAACTGGGAATGAGTGGCAAAAACACTTCATCGTGACTGGCCCAGAGGCTCCATGCATCCTTAGTAATGATTACCTCAGGAGAGGGTACTTCAAGGACACAAAATGGTACTGGTAGACTTTTAGTATAGCTGTCTTGGAGATGGAGGACATTGAGCAGCTGTCTACCTTGCCCAGTCTCTCAGAGATCCCTTCTGCTGTGGGGTTGCTAAGAGTAGAACAGCAGTTTCTGATTGCTATCATAGCAGTGCACTGGAGGAAATATCCCACCAACCGAGATTTTCTAATTCCCATCCGTAAGGAGTGAACTATTATGATCCGAATGAAGTCATGAGACTGCTGAGTGCTACTGTGCCAAACATGCTAGCCAAGCAGTTAAAGCCTCTCTGGTATGGAAAACAGTGGCTGAAATATAAATGTGGGGAGGCCAGACAAGTTGATCATATCACGCTCCCACAAACCGGCAATAGCAAGTACTGTGCTCTTACATTGGTGGAAGCAATCACCAGCTTGCTGGAAACATATCCTGCGCCACATGCCACCACCAGAAATAGTATCCTGAGCCTTGAAAAGGAGTCTTATAGCAACATGGTAGCCCAGAAAGAATTGGGTCAGGAAATGGGATTCATTTCCAAAACAACCTCATAAACACCTGGGCCAAGGAGCATGGCATCCCCTATCATGCACTAGCCTCTGGTAAAGTCAAATGATACAATGGATGTTAAAGACTACATTGAGAGCAATGGGTGCTGGGACTTTCAAACATTGGGACACACATTTAGCAAATGCCACCTAGATATTCAACAGTCAGGGATCTACCAGTTGAGGTGGCCCTGCCCAGTCAAAACTGTCATGTACTATAAAAAGATAAAGTCCCTGTAGCACACATAAAAAACATGCTGGGTAGGACAGTCTGGGTTATTTCTGCCATGGGGAAAGGCAAGCCCATCTGTGGGATTGCTTTTGCTCAAGGACCTGGGTGCACTTGGTGGATAGCGCATAAGAATGGGCAGTTCTGATATGCACATCAAGGTGGTTGGATGTTGGGTGAGAATAGCCAATAAACAATGGTATTACAGTAAGAATCACCCATATTAAAGAAAAAATCTGACCTTTTTCTCCAAACCAGAACTGGTTCCACCATGCAACAATTCAGCACCGTGCATCATCTCTCCTGCCCTGAAGGAGAGATATGTCATATGTCATATTTTCATATGTCGTATTTTCAAAATGTGTCATATTTTTTCATGACATATGGGACCCAAGTCACGGAATAAATGAACTCCGTAGACAATTTAGAGGGATGGTATCTGTGTAATTAGCCAGGATGTACAGGAAAATGGAGGACCTGAGCATGATGTAAATGGTGCAATAAGGGATGGATATTGTCCTGATTTCAGCTGAAAAAAATGTTAATAACACATCATTGTTTTGGTTATTGCTGAGTGATGGGAGCACACCTAGAGCTGGCCAGGACACTTGGTAGGGAAGGGCCACTGTTTTCATGGCGCCAGGCAGGGGGTGGCGAGAGGCCAGGACAGGTGGCACTAATTAGGCCAAGGGTTATTCCATATCACATGACATCATGCAGAAGGCCATAAAACTGTGGAGGCAGCCACTGCTCAGGGGTTGCCAGGCATTGTTCAGCAAGTGGTGAGATGCTGTGCTGCTGATGGGCTGTCAGCTTATGGGTAGTTGCAGCATTAGCTGGGCTTTTGTTGGCAGGTGGTGAGTAATTGCACTGTGGATATATATTGGAGATATATAGTTATCATTTCATTTTTTTGTTTCCATTTTCCTTTTTTTGTCTTAATAAATAATTTTTCATCTCAACCTGCAAGTTCTGTTTTCTTTCCATTTCTCTCCCTTACCCCACGTGGAGGCAGTGAGTGAAGGGCTATGTGGTGCTGAGCTGCTGCTGGGTTAAACCACATCAACTTACAATAGAAATAAAAGAATTCATTTACACTGGAATTTTTTAAACTGTGTTTTTACAACCTAATAACATGTAAAACTGAAACAACAGTTTACTTACTTATCCTAAAAAGTTTCACAATTAAGTTGAAATTAGCTGAATTTTTAAGTTATTTTGTAACAGTAAGTTACATTATGCTAAAGCTTTAATGAGAGCCTAAATGCTGAAATGGAGTCTGTCTCTGTTTAGATTGCTGAGACCAAACTATACTGAACTTATAAAGTATAGAAGTCTATGTTTTCTATTAGAAAAGAAGCTGTGCAGTGGCTTCTTGTCTACTCCTAGCTTGCAGGCTTGTAACTTGAAATCTTTTTCCCTAGTACTGTTTTGCCACTCATTCTTTCCTTCTATCTCTCTCTCTTTTTCTTTCCCCAGCCCTCTCTCACACTATTTTGCTTGTTTGCATAATCTGAAAGGCTTTTTTTCTTATCCACTGCAATTTCATTTCTGAAAAGTATTCCTGTAGCTGACCTTGTGTTCAGCTAGTTAATTTTTTTTGCTGCTTTTAAAAATTCTCTTGTTTAATTTCATTATATTATGTTTCAAGCATAATATAAGCATCTTGGAGCATGTTAAATATGAAGTTAATAAATAGGCATCTATATTGATGCATTTTATACATACAGTTATGATACATTTTCTTGTTTATCTGTCTATCTAAAGTTATTGAAGATGTGCTAAATTAGATTATTAAGCATTCAGGGATGGCTGAAGTGGCACAGTAGTTGCAGAAGTGGTGCAAGAAGCAAAGGGCTCCTCAAAGTAGTTAACAAACACTCAAGGCCAATACATTGTAATGATCAAGATTTACCGTTATCTGGGTTTCAAAAACAAGTGGGAATAAATAAATTACGTAAATGTATTCAGGAGCACAAATCCTCTAGAGTAAATGTCAGTGCAATTGTAAACCACAGACTCTTTAAAATTAACAGCTAGTACAAGACAGCAGGTGTCTGACTCCTGGAAGACAAGTCGATTACTTTTCAGAGATGGATCTGAAGGAAGGAAGGGAGTCCTTGAATGTCGCCTGGGGAGGGAAAGGTTGGGAAGGGGGAACTGAGAAAAGTCACATGTGAAACAGAAGAGAGATCTTCATTCCGAGATCATGACAGATGTGCTTTTGATGAAGACTGGCTGTGAAAAATACAGATGACATTACTATTTTAGTAGTATAAGACAATAAAATGCAATTAACTTGCAAGTAACTGCATTTCTTATCTAAGAGGATAACTTAATCTTGTTTAGTTGCACTCATAATGATATATGTGAAGGCAGTAATTTTAACTGGCTCCTGTGGAATGCTGAAACTTAATCTTGTAAATTTGCTGACGTTAAACCCCTACTCAAGATGCATTTAGTAGGAGTTAAGTGTGTGTGTTGTTGCACACTGATGGAGTTGTATCAATATATAGGCAGAGCATGTCTTCATTATACATTGCAAAGTTCTGGAATAACATCAGAATGAGTTTCAAATGAGGTAGTCCTAGAAAATGGAGTCAACATAGTCAGATGAGATGCTTATATGGCTTGGCTAAGGCTGAGGGTCCTGCAAGTGAGAGTCCTGCACTTTGGCCACAACAACCCCAGGCAATGCTACCGGCTTGGGCCAGCAGTGTGTCCAGGTGGCCAAGAAGGTCAATGGCATCCTTGCTTGTATCAGAAATAGTGTTGCCAGCAGGAGCAGGGAAGTGATCATCCCTATGTACTCAGCCCTGTTGAGGCTGCATCTTGAGTATTATGCTCAGTTTTTGGTCTGTCACTACAGGAAAGAATATCGGGGCCCTGAAGTGTGATCAGAGCAGGGCAACGAAGCTGTGAGCGGTCTGGAGCACAAGTCTTATGAGGAGCAGCTGAGGGAGCTGGGATTGTTCATTCTGGAGAAGAGGAGGCTTAGAGGAGATCTTATCGCCCTCTAAAACCACCTAAAGGGAGGTTGTGGTGAGGTGGGGGTCAGCCTCTTCTCCCATGTAACCGGCAATAGGATGAGAGGGAATGGCCTCAAGTTGTGCTAGGGGAGATTCAGGTTGGATGTTAGGGGAATACTTCTCCGAGAGAGTGATCAGGTGTTGGAATGAGCTACCCAGGGAGGTTGAATAAATGAAATATCCTGATCATGCATGTGAACTTATTTTGGAGGGGTTTCTGCCTCTGTGTGTTGGCTTAACAAACAGATGTCCCAGCAGCTGATGTGAGGCTGGAAGATTTGGTGAACCCATACAGCCACTTTAAGCTAGCATCTTAATTTTGATGGTGGTAGAAGATGGATGTTTGATAAATAATATACTGGGCATGTTATACAGTAATTCTTTCAGATAGGTTCCTATTCTCTCTTTTTTCAACTCAAGGACTTGAGAGTTGGAGGTGATTTCCATGTATTTGTTATATCCCATTAGTTTTTCTTCAGTGTGTTTTAATAAACTGCAGCAAAGGCTACTGAATCATCAGTTCAATTTTTGATGTTCTAGAGATGTCTAAATGGCAGACAATCAGGAACAGGAAGAGTAAAACATTGAAGGAAGCAGAAACCTTGACATATACCACAGTAGAGCAGACTGGTTGACAAAGTTCACAGTCACAGTATAGCTGAGGTGGGCAGGGCATTCTGGGCCCATCAGGTCCCAGCTCTGGTCCAGCAGGGCCACCCAGAGCAGGGTGCCCAGGCCCATGGCCAAGCAGTGGCTGGAGATCTCCAAGGAGACTCCGCAGCCTCTGGGCAGCCTGTGACAGTGCTTGGACATTTCTCTTCCTTGTTAAGTAATATAGAGTATGGCCAGGGCTGGAAAATAAAGCTGGAAGCCTTTGGTTTAGTTTAGCTTAAAGAGGTCCTCCCAGAAGCCACTGTCAGTGAGTGAGACCTGAAATGAAGAGCATCGGTGGGAAGAAGGATTCCTCTTGTTATGTCACAGGTCTGTGGAACAGGAGCTGCTTGTAAATGTTGTACTGTGCCAAAGGAAAAGACAGTGACCTTTGCTGCAAAACACCTTACAGAATGGGCTGCTTAAGGTCCCTCACATCTTCTGCTGTGTCCCTGCCTTTTCTATACACTCCTGAATCATAATAAATGTTGCTTTGTTATGTAAAAATGTCGAGGTGTCAGATTGCTAATCTTTCTAGCCTTGACATTTCCCCTAAGCTTCCTCCTTCCTTGAGTCATTTGCCCTTGCCTGGTGCTCCATATTTCCCAACCTGCTTTTCTTTGCAGTGTTTACTGTCCACTCCACTGCTACCTCACAGAGAGGTTTTTAACAGTTTTCTGCTAAAAGACTGGCTCAAGCACAGTTCCAGCTGAAATAAGAAAAAGTACATTTGTTAATTGTTTCGTTTCCATGGCACTGGAGTCTTCAGGCTTTGTATCTCTTGTTTTGACAAGCTGTCTTTGTACTGAAAGACCATAGAGATCATAAGCGGGTTTTATGCTGAATGCTTTTGTGCTATCAGCTCCTTTGTGATCTGCAAATGGCAAATACACAGGCATCAGGACTGCCAGACATAAGGAGCTGCTAGTCTGTCGCTCTCCTTCATGTCACAGAAATGAGCTGAGAAATGGGCTGTATGAACGACAGGGAGGTGCAGGGCAGAGGTTGAAGGTAGGTTGGCAGATTCTCTGTCTTTTTCCCTTGAAGAAGCTGCTTATCTACGTGACCTGGAGGCAAGTGCATGTTTAAAAATGACAAAGTGCTGCAGAGTAATCCTTTATGTTATTCATTAGACTCACTGTTGTGTATGTAGAAACACGCTAGGTGGAAAAAGCCCCTCTACTAAATATGAATTATTTTACCTCTCCTGGCAAGGTACATGAAAAAGCTACCATGTGTTTTGATGGACCAAAATGTTTTTAGGGCTGGCACTGCCTGCTTTCTTCCCCCATCTTACTGTCTGTCTCTCCACCTTGTCCTGTGCATCTAAAAATTCTATTTACTGCTGAGAAGTGATGGTTTTGAGGGAGTTCTTTGTAATAATTTTTTTTATTCAATTACCAAATGTTATGGAATATACAATGCTGAATCCACTTCACAGCATTACATATTATGAGATTACTATGATGGAAACATGCTCAGGCTGAGACAAGATATTTAGGTGATATCTCAGAATCACAGAATCACTAAGGTTGGAAAGGACCTATAAGATCATCTAGTCCAACCATCCACCCATCACCAATGGTTCTCGCTAAACCATATCCCTCATCACAACATCCAAACGTTCCTTGAACACCTCCAGGGT
>JACDJE010000167.1:2112838-2123570 GCA_016647715.1 Pavo muticus | reverse complement strand
CCAACCACTAGACCAGGCTGCCCAGAGCCACATCCAGCCTGGCCTTGAATGCCTCCAGGGATGGGGCATCCACAACCTCCTTGGGCAACCTGTTCTGGTGTATGACTGAAAAACTTCCTCCTAATATCTAACCTAAATCTCCACTGTCTTAGTGTAAAACCATTCTCCCTTGTCCTATCATTAACCACCCATATGGATCTCATTTAGAGAGATTTTAATTAAACAACTTTATTATATCTTTTTTGAACTTTCAAATTCTCATGTGACATTTCATTCAAAGCTCTCTTCAAAATCCCCTCAGGTGGAAATAAGGTTTTCTTGGTATGATTAATCTCTTCCACAAACTTAGACTTACCTCTCAAGGACTTTCTCTGAATATATCTATATCATACATCACTGATCGATTCCAAACTTTAATAGGATAGCACTTGACAGTACAAATTCCTTACTATTCTATCCATAGTCTCCGAGAGACTAGTTGCGAGAGGCAGATTGTGTTTTTGCAGTAAAAGCTTCCAGATTCCAGTATTTTCTGTATGTAGTATAGGCCTTTACTGAACTTATAACCCTCTTGTGAAATAGTTGTTTTTCTTCCACTAAGAAAGTTCCCGAACAGAGTGAAAAGTTAAGATTTGGGGCATTCTCACTGGGGTAGAATTGAGTCAGGCATGAGATAAGGCAAATATGCAGGGTGGAGAGAGCCTAGCACACGACAGAATGAACGTGCTCCTTCTTGAAATTATTGCCCTCCTATCTCCATGGAAGAGTATATAATATACCCAAGAAACAACGGGTTGGTAATGGGCCTTATCTGGAAATGTATCATAGCAATAGCGTCGGGGAAACTGTGAACCTGAGACACTCAACTAACGAGTGAGTGCCAGGAGAGCACTACCTGCGTCGGGTTTAGGGTATATAACGGAATGAATTTCGATGACCGGTGCACAATTTCTCCCTTGCCAATAGGGGGCGAGCGCCCGTTATTGCAATAACGAATAAAATTTGCTGCTATCACTAAGATCCTTGCCTAACCTGAAATTTTTGACTTCGAGCTAGTTTCTCACACTAGTCCTGGCATATTTCCTTTTAACATCCGAAATATATTTTTCTTGTCCATAATCAACTTCTTTCGTTAAAAAGTTTTATTGCAGACAAGTCCTTTGTCTAAGTTATTCACACCAGAGTGTCGATATGACGTAGCACCAGTTCAAAATTTACTAATTACCCTCTGAAACTGTTCATCACATGGTGACATTTCAGGCCACTGATGCCAGAGTGCATTCAGCTGGGGCTAAGGATTTTGTTCCAAATATTTTTTCTTTTATTGGTTATCGTGAGAAGTACTGCAAGGTAAAAGAATTCAGACCGAGTCTCTTTTCCTTAATATCCCCAAGAACTGAAAATTTTTAATGTCATTGGTATTATCATTGTTAAATATTAATTGAATGAATGAGATGATAGTATTCAAACATGAAATACTAGAAAATATTTTCACAATAATAGGTGTAGTTATAAAGAATGGTTTTATTCAACAAAAAAAAAGTTATTCACAGTAACTGGGACAGCTTATTANGCCATTGGCCTTCTTGGCCACCCAGGCACACTGCTGGCTCATGTTCAGCCGAGCGTCAACCAACACCCCCAGGTCCATTTCCTCTACACAGTCTTCTAGCCACTCCGCCCCAAGCCTGTAGCGTTGCTTGGGGTTGCATCTCATGCCACAATCGTGAGTTTTTACTTGAATCTCGTGCAAACTAATGCAACTTGGCTCTTTTGAAGAGCTGGTGGCCTTCCTAGGTTGCCTTTGTGAAGGGTCATGAGGAAGATGGCAGTAAAAGAGGAAACTCTTGCGGTGGGTGACAAATCCATCAGCCATCAGTCTATCAAACTGTACATACATTCAACCTACCCAGTACAAAGAGAAGATGGAGTTGTCATTTGTAAGTGGCAACAAGACAGCCAGAAGTAGCTGTCAAGGAGGCAAGATGTGATTTTTTTTCACTGTAACAGTGAGTGAGTTCTCCTTTTTCCACTCCTTTTGTGCTGACTGCTTCAAGAGGAGCTGAATGAAATCCTGGAGCTTACATCTGACTGATGCAAAAGCACTCAGTGGGCACTGAAGAGATGTGTACTGCTGCATTTAGTGTGGCTGTGAGTAAAATCAAAAGTGTTGCAAACTGAAGCACAGATCACGTCCTCTCCATTTGGCTGACTGTCAAGTGCACCTCTGTCTTCACTTTGGGAACAGTCTAATTGTTTCCCTCAGAAATTTCATAGAGTGGCATGGGTTGGAAGGGCCCTCAAAGCCCACCCAGCCCCACCCCGTGTCATGGGCTCAGCTGCCCAGGGCCCCATCCATCCTGGCCTTGAGCGCCTCCAGGGATGGGGCACCACAGCTTCTCTGGGCAGCTGTGCCAGCGCCTCACTGCCCTCTGAGTTAAAAAATTTCTAACATCTAACCTAAACCTCCCCTCTTTCAGTTTAAATCCATTCCCCCTTGTCCTGTTGTGCTTATCACTTTGGTAAATTATTGGTATTTGTTTTTCACCCAGAAATAGGATCATTTTTACCATCTAATTAAAAGCAGTACTTCAAAGGGTGGACAACCATAGTTTTATTTCTTCTTATTTTTCTAATCAGATTTTGAAATGGAAAACTCAATTTAATGGAATGCTTTCTTGTCTGAAACGGAACTTTGCCACTGCTAATGACCCAGGATACCATTGCCTTGGGTATTTATAGATGTATTTGTAGATGTATTTAGGTATTAATAGATATATTTCCTCATCTGTAAATATATTTCCTCATAAACTAGATAATACAGTTTTTTTATCAGGGAAAGAGGCTTGTTTGTTTCTATCTCTCTGGGCGTTTTGATATCACATTTTATTTCACAGAGTGGTTGTGTAAAGCCTGAAAATAAAGTAGTGCCTAAGTTTGTAGTGTTATTTTTTAATTTGCACTCTGTTTTATTGTTGATAGGTTGCGTGGCTTAATTTTTTCCTGGTCTTGCAGCTAATCTTGAATATGAAGATGAAAAATAGTAAGAAGAAAATTAAGAAGGAAAATTGTAAGACAGCTCTGTTTTTCATCTCCATGACCTGTTTGAAGTTTCTAAACTGGCACCTGTGAATTTCAGAACTGCTCTTGTGGTGGTTTCCTGTTTCATTCTTTCTTGGAATTATATTCATATCTAAATCTAAGTGACTGGGAACTGACCCTACTTGTAAGCACTATATGTAGAAATGGATTTCACTGAATACTGATTTATGTGATTATTTGAGGCAGATACTAATGTACCTTTTAATGGTGAACATTTAACGTGATGTTTGATACCCTTTACGTATTGCAACAACCTGTTATTGCTCTGGGTTTAAATTATAGTAAAATAGGAGCCAGCACCTTTTCCAAAGCTAGAATACTTTTCCAGTAGTGGATCTTATCCAAAGTTTAGTGCTGCACATACGATCTCCCTTTTGGATAAGAACTTAGTAAAAGTCAATGATAAAATTATTATATTATTATGACAGTGATTACACAACAATTGTGATAAATATGATTGCCAATCTGGAACACTGGGAAGAGGCTAGGAATCTCAGTTATTAAAGTGCTCCTAGAAATGCTTTATGGTTGTCCACTGATGTTATCCCTGAGACACCATGATTCTACCACACCAGAACTACAGAATTTTGCTTATGTTGGCACAAGTAATTTGTATTTCCTCCATTCCTATACAAAAAGCTGTAGATTTCTGGCAAATGTCTACTGAACTCAAAGTCTTGACGGGAAAAAGAAAAGAAGGAGAGAAGAGAAAAAGTTGTGGAGAGGAAGTTACTTCAATTAGTTCTAAGGGGAGTAATCTGGCACATTTCCATTTCAGCATGCTCATCAAAACCAGTGGAGAATCTTCAGTACATGCTAAACAGCTCCTCACTGCTTTGTAAAACCAGGATGTATTCCCTGCAGTGCAGGAGGAAAACAATGCCACCATCAACAGTCTACAGAAGCACTTCTACCAGACACCTTTGTTTTCAGGAAAAATTCCATTTGTCTAGCACTTCTGGCTAGTGTAGCTATGAGTTAATATATCTTTTTTACCTTTAAAAAAAAAATTGATCAAGGCCAATCTCAGTTATAAATCTCTAAATGTTTTATAGTTTTTGACTAGGTAGCTTCTTCCTCATCCTTCCTAGAAATTTTATCTATATAACTTTCCTAATCTGTGTTTTTGCATCTATATATCTATAGCTACCTATGTATTTGATTTATCTCTGTTTTAGTATAGCAGTATTTGATCTATAGGATCAAACACTGGGATGTACTTTATGGTAACAATAAAATATACAGACTTCTGGATTTGTGTCTTTTCATTAAAACTTTATTCCCTTTTTATTCCTATATATTTAAACAGTCAGTTTAGGAAGACTTCTATTGCTCCAGCAGTAATGTAAAATACCACATACATCAAAGACACGTAGTTATGCAGAATGCATTTCACTCCCTTTTCTTCCAGTCATACAAATAGATGATAAAAACCAATATGAAGACAGTTTCACTGCGTGCTAATACTAGTGAAAATAGGAGCCTTGGAAACTCATGAATCTTGAGACAGTGAAAAAACTATGTTTTGAAAGTATAACAAAAAATGCTACTGATATGGTAGGGTATCACTGCATAACTGAAAGTAGAAACTTCATGTTTGGAGCGCAGAGACATTATTTGCTCTTTGTTGACTTTTAGAGAAGCTTCTCCCTCCCTACTGAATACAACCCTACTTCGGCAGGTACTCAGCTTTTGCTGAAAAGCAACTGATGATCCCAAAAGATACTGAAGCTATGTTATACAGACATAAAACTCTGACTAGGACATTTTCACTTCCAAGGGTTGTGTGCTCTAAGTATGTTTACCTTAGAAGCTAGCTGATTTCAGATACCCATTTTTGACATTCTCGGGCTTCCTCAGAAGACTAGTCTGCATGGTTTATTTAGCAACAGAAAAAAGATTTGGGTTCATCAGTGATGAAGTTTGGAAGTCATGGCAGCACTGAAGAGTTCTTCCCCATACCTTGCTTTCCCAAATGTAGATGGTTTTTTTTTGGTGGTGGGGGAAGAAAAACACAAGAGATGTGGTTTTGCTAAAGATAAGTAACTGTGGCTCTCCTGAGTCATTCAGAAGGCAGGCACCTATCATCCAAAGTAATGGTCCTTTACTCCTAAGTAAGGTAAAGTATGACAATATTTTTGGAGTTTTCCTCTTCTCCATTATCATGGTGTTTCAGTCAGTATGTTGTAGTCAGTTTTTAGTCAGCCTCTTTAGGAGCATGTTTGTTAGATTGTGCCCTGTTCCTTAGTGCTTCTCAAAGCATGTGCACGGCATCTGTTTCAAACTGTAAGGTTTAATAGGCTTATGAAAGTCCTACTACACACAAATGTATTGCAGCAAGTACCATATTTCAACCATGGTGCAGTTCAATGTCTAGGCTACAACATCACACAAGTGATGAAAACACTCAATGAATACCCTGAAGTGTTTACTGTTGCAAGTTCTCTTCCTGGATGAGTAGTAGCATTTATCTAATTTTTCCTCACAGAGTGAAAAATACTATTCAGAACATGAAGAATTTCTTCAGACTCTGTTAATGCTGTCATTTGTTTTTTTGTATGAGCTGCATCACTAGAAAAGATGGAAACTATTTTTATCGCTGTGAGCGTTTTACCATCTAGGATGCATGATGTTCCCTCTTTTGTACTGTATCGCTAAAAAGAGGCCTCAAAAATAAGCTTCCTGAAAAAGGAAAAGAAATAAGATCCTATACACCATACACTTCACTCAAATCTGTGGATTTTCAAACCTCTGTTTAAGCACCATCTCAATCATCTTCTGCTTATTTATTGGAATATTTCTCTTCTGAAAAGAATGTTTGATGTGAATAATTAGTAAGTAGAGACTTGTTTTGGTGGATTCACTCAAAAGGCTTGAATTTGTTATCAGCTGTTTGTATTTATTACGTATTTATTGTATTTTACAATAGTACAAAATACATTTCCAGTTAGTTTGATTTGTTGCACTACTTAGATTACATGGGACCTTAAGATAACTCAATTTTTATGACTAGAAAGCCATTTCTAAAACTTACCAAGAATAAATGTATATAGATTTTTCAGGCACGAAACTTCAATAGAGTGACCTTTGCAATAGTATTTGAATGACAGGAACACAAAAACATCATTGGAAACCTGGCATTTGTTTTCAGATATTGGTCGATCTGTTGGTCGATTTTAGTTGTTGCTTGTTTCTTTGTTTGTTTACTTTCTTTTAGGGTTGTTATTTAAAATTTGGTTTTCTGTTAGGCTTTCTTTACAATTTTTAAACTTGTTTGCTTAGGTAAGCAAATGGAAGTTTTGACAAAAGCTAGCCCATGAACCGGGTAATAAAATATGTGTCTGCCTGCACAAGGTGGAATACTGAGTTTGTAACTTTTTATTCTTCACAGCCGAGTTGACATGTTTTTGTTACTTTATTCAGAATCTTATTAATATCATCTCCTGAAGAAAACGGAAGAACAATCCATCTAATCACATTGTGAAAAGAATGATGTGGACTGTATCTTATGGTATTCAGTAACCTAAGAGACCTTCAAGTTTCCCTTTTCATGTATGGCTACATGGGCTTATCTTCCTAATGGATTCATCAGAGTCTTTGTCTTATCACGTACTGAGGAAAGGTTTTTTTTTCTTTTATCCATTCAGGGATTAGTCCAAACACTGACAATTTGAACTTGGGCAGTTTTCATGCTGGTATTTTTGATTTACCTTACATGCTATGTTTTAAACAATATTGATTTTTTAATACACAAAGTTGCATAATTTCAGTTAAATAAATCAGTATAACTCTGTGGAAAGATTTTTCCCCAGAGCAGCTCAGAACTTTTTTCAGACCTGACTGATGACTCCCAGACCAGACGTGCTGCAGGCACTTCTGGTCTCGAAGTCAAGATGGACACCAAAGAATTAGTCTTGGGTAAATGTCTAAACATCCTAGGGGCGCTGCTTGAGAAACCAACCCTTAATGCATCAAATTAACAGTGATGTCTCAACATTTGTTTTGTGATAGGTGATTGGTATCAGTGAAAATATTGGGTAATAATACTATGAAATGTACTTGTATTATTTCCTGTTGAATACTAGTCATAGTTGTTGATAAGTTGAGCTCATCTACATATACAGAGTAGTTGTGTCAGTTACTAGTTTTTTCAGAAAGGACTTTTCTAATATCTTTTTGTGTGTGTGTGTCACTTTCTGATGTTGAAAGAGATAATAGGTATTGCTGGAGCTGGTCAAAGTGTGAGAATTGCAACATAAACATAAATTTTAACACCGTGATTAGAGAAGGCCTTAATTACTTCTGTAATATGCAAGTAATTAAAAATTATCCTTACAGATGAAGCTATGAAATGTTGACTGTGTAAAAGATGTGTGCCTTAACTGGCTTCTGCTTGTGGAATGGAATAACTATTATATTACATATAGTATTTTATATTTGATTGTTACTTTTTTTTCTGAAAAGTCTTGAATATGCACCTTAGGAAATGCTATTGGGAAAATGAATAATCAAACTCATTGTGTTCTGACAAGCAGTAAAAATATAAGCAAGTATGGAAATAAGTGAAAAGAGAGTATGTCTTCTCAAAAAAGAAAAAAAAATGCTACCAGTAAATCAGAAATGACAAGCAAGGTCAATCTTGCTTAGTATAATTCTTGATTATTTTAACAGTGGATGGATAGTTCACTATGTATTATTTTCCAATACCAATTATTGTAAATGAATTAGAAAATTGAGAAAATTCCATAAGATTTATCCTTAAAGACAATATACTTACAACTGAATGACAATTTTCTTTTGTGTTAAATTATTACAAGTAGTTCAACACCTCAAAGTCACTGCAGAGCAATATGCTTTGTTTTGATATGCTACACTTTTGTAAAAGTGAGTATTTAGAAATAAAAACCTGGTTGGAAAACTTACTTTAGACAGCTGACCTTTAAAGGGAGAAAAATAATGCATCTTCATTTCTTTGCCATGTTTTTCCCCCAGCTTAAATGCTGTCAACTTGTTAGATCTGTAATCAGCAAATGACTCAGCAAACAGCACTTTTTACTTTGAATTACAAACATCACTTCATTCAGCTCTTGGGTTTCATGGAGACCTCTTTAGTTACCATTTGCTTGACCCCATGTTTTGGAAAAAAAATATACATATATATTTATGTGCTTAATTTCAGTCCAATTTATGAGATCACAGGGTGATTCATGTAATGAAGACAAGTTTCAGATCTTTGCTGAAAATTAAATTTTTATTATTACTGTGGACAACTTTTTCCCTTCCCCGTGAAAATGTTTTTTACATGCTTTGTCTTACTCAAGAAATACAAGTTACCTAGCACAGGAGATGTGTCTACCTCTGTGTATATATAGTCACTAGCATAATAATGTATGTTGTTGTTTCTTTTTGAAGCCTTTAAGCCTTACATTATTAGTACTACATTAAACTAGTGGTGAACTAGAGAACAGCAGAAGATGAAGGTAAATAATATGAATGGCTGATGCAGACTGCCAGTATTATTCACGCAGAAACAAAATCCCCAAGGAAATTCAAGTTTGGAAAACAGGATGACAAGTTTCTAGAAGAAAACCTTGAGAAGACTAAATGAAATAACGGACTGCAGAAAAAGCCTTCTCTGCTGGAAATAACAGTATAGAATGTGGTGCTTTAAAACTGCAATAGACACAATACAATACCAATATCATGGCCAGGCCATGCATACTGTCACAAATTTTGAAAACCGGAATGCACTGAATTAGATGTGTATCTTGATAGGTATCCTAGCTTAGAAGGACAATATTACTAGTGCCAGTACCTGGAGTACTAGTGGACACCTTAAATTTTATTTTGGAAATACATAACTTTTGTAGATATATTTTTTTCTTAAATCTGTAAGGCATTGTTCTAATTAACTACTTAGCTAATTTTATTCTAAATTAAATTGAATTGTTGGTGCAGTTAAGATTCAGTATTGTTCTGATTTTTATGAATAATGTTGCAGGCAGGATTACTGCAATTAATTATAACAAAGATACTGAAAAAAGCACATTCTTTTTAGCAAGAACAAAGCTTTCATGTACACTTTGCTATAGATCAAAGATGTCCTGTGTTTATGTCCTGACATTATAAATAGGCAAGTATTTGGAAATTTAAATTTCACAGTATTAAAATTAATTAATAAAAAGTTTTACCTGTACTGTACATTGTGAATATGCTGCTGGCCAATATATGTTCCATTCAAAGTAATTTGAATAAAACTTTTAAAGTAAGAAAATGCATTGTAACATTTAATTCTGTTACCTAATTGTGATATCCCCTTTTATCTATTATTCTGTTTCAGTCTTTTGTCTTCACATTAGTCTACTTTTCGGGCTTTAGTTAAAATTTAATTAAATATCATTTTCTACTCTCTTTTCCACCTTTGTTCCAAATTTGGTTTAATATGCTTAGTGTCAAAGCAAAATCTTTCAAATCACTGAAATAGAGTTGCTCTTCACATATTTTTGAAGCATTTCATCTTTTTATATGTCCATTAATTAACATAAGGACTCTGTGTGAAAAAAAGAAAATATAGTCAATGGGATTATACATTTGTTACAATTTACTTGAAATTTCTAGTAGGTATTCTTGAGACTGGAAGCATCCAGAAGTGCTTACTGCAGTTATAGCAAAGATTTCATCCATCAAAAATGTATTTGTCGATAAAACATTTGTGAATTTTTTTTTAAAAATTAAAAATTATATCCATATCACATTTTTTAGGCAGTTTGTACATAAATAAATAAATAAATAAATAAATAAATATATATATATATATTAAGCTCCCTTAAAAGTTCAGGATATCAAGATTTATCATAGAATCATAGAATGGCCTTAGTCAAAAAGACTCAAAAATCATCTAGTTTCAACCCCCCTGATATGTGCAGGGTTGCCAACCACTAGACCAGGCTGCCCAGAGCCACATCCAGCCTGGCCTTGAATGCCTCCAAGGATGGGGCATCCACAACCTCCTTGGGCAACCTGTTCCAGTGCGTCACTGAAAAACTTCCTCCTAATATCTAACCTAAATCTCCCCCGTCTTAGTGTAAAACCATTCCCCCTTGTGATGTGGTATTGAATAAAAATCAAATTCTAGCTCTGAGAGGAACTGTTTTGATAAACTACACTCGTATTCCTTGTACCATGCAGTCAGGAGTTTTACGAGGTCCATCTATAGAGTGGGAGTCAAAATGTTAGCACATATACACTCATAAATTGTTGAAGCTTCTTCTGGGATATTTTCACTGGCTTAGCTACAACCACAATTAAAGTAGTACTTCACCTGATGTTAAGTAGGATTATATTCAAATTCCTATAGTAATTATCTTAAATACTAGTTTTATACAAAACGAGCTAACATGCGATTAAAAGATTATGTCATGCTACATTGACTGCTCTCCTAAGTGATTGAAACAAACATATTTTTGTACAAATTCATAGAATCATAGAATGAATCATAGAATGGCCTGGGTTGAAAAGGACCACAATGATCATCTAGTTTCAACCCCCCTGCTATGTGCAGGGTCGCCAACCACTAGACCAGGCTGCCCAGAGCCACATCCAGCCTGGCCTTGAATGCCTCCAGGGATGG